>ML804870.1:74843-84971 GCA_009831015.1 Picea engelmannii | reverse complement strand
AGGTTCATGCTAGAACATCTTCCTTCAAGGAAAAAGTTCGCAAAAATATATATTCTAACCTTTACATATAATGGTTAGATGACAAATATTAACTAGAATATATGTTTTTCTTCCTATTAATTAATGTCATAAAATTAGAGAACATTTGAATTCCATCACTTTGTGCAAGTTTCATTTACTCCACTGATAAGTTTGCAATGAAAGCCTTTACTTTAATACTTTGGGGTAATTATTAAGCTTCTTATAGGCATAGTGAAATTTTATTTGAAGAAACCCCAAATTCACCTTTTGGAAACCCAAAATTTAACTTTTTGGAAACCTCAAATTTCTAATAGTCTAATCTTCATTGACATATTTTCTACTTATTTTGATCCAAGTGGCCCAAACACATTAAAGGAATGATGCCATGCTGCACGTCTACAAATTTGCAGGGTTAGTGGTTGCGTAGAGTGTTGGGATCAACTCCAAGAGGTAAGATGAAACTGCCACATCAAAAATCCTCATGATATCGCACAGTTGGGGTTTCATAAAAAATCTCATCATAGATACACAAAGATTGTGTTTAAAAGGAAATGGTGCCACACAATTCCTTGTTTTCTACCACGTATATATCAATCTGCAGTTACATCAAATTATTGGAGTTTGATAATTAGATATCATTTGTGTGGTAGAGGTTGAAGATGGAGGATTTGAAGCAAAATATCAAGGAGTTAAACAAACTCCCATTTGATATAAAAGAGGCATGAGTACAAGTTTTCAAGGGGGATTATAGTGATTTAAAATGGATCCTGAAATTCTCAAAAATAAAAGTTTTCAAATTCTCAATAAAATGGAATGATAGTGAAGCTCCTGTCGCGAGATTTCTGGTGGTGTAAACGAATTAAAAAACAGAGTTTGTATGCAAAAGTTATCGCAATCTGAAGTTTGGGTCAAATAGGTAAAAAGTCAACTGGTCAAAGGACACGTGGCACCTTCTAGAGCTGACACGTGACATGAAAAAGGTGATGTGGAAAAGTGGATAATTGACACGTGGCATGTTGCATAGGTAACAAGTGGCAGAGTTCTGTGTGGACACTTGGAAACTAACTGATATCCATATGGGCCAATCCCATGGCGACACATGGCATGCTAGGATTGGTAAGATTTGAACAAGTCAAAAGTTGATCTATATGTCCAGCGCTAACAAATTCAAGACCTCTTCAAGCGCTAACAAACTCAAGACCTCTTCAAGCGCTAACAAATTCAACCAAAAGATATGGCAAGTTATTAAATTTTAAGGAGTTATTATTATATGGTTTTTTTATTGCCATAAAAAGGGAACAAAGCCCAATAAAAGTGGATCAAATCCATTGAAAATGGATTACGTAAGATTTACCATATATTACCATATATTGTATGGTTTTCAAACCCATTTTAAAATCACGCCACATATATATAACATGTACCAATACATTGTAATGTGGGTTGTTATAACCATATATTTAAAAGAGTGCGCCCATACATTTGATAAAGTTGGTCGTAAACTTTGGAAATGGTTATTTTAACCATTTATTTTCCATATTACATGCCATGTATTATGGTATAAATGCAGACTTCAAGCCAGATCTCATGCCAAAAGCTTTGGAATTGGGATTCGATCCCTGGACTCTATCCTATATATGTAAAATATTAAACCAGTGTTGCTACAGGTCGAAATATGTAGAATAGTGCAGAATAGTGGGTTTTATTGCAGAGAAGCCATCAAACTAGCCAATCTTTGGAGGCCATTTTCGGGAGCTACACTCAGTCTTTTTCAATGTCGTCGATTGTGTTGGATTATTGAGGTCAAGAAGAACATAGCTAGACCAGTGTGTAATCATTTTGATACATTTATAATGTACTTTTTAATCATTGAAGAGAAATAAGAAAGTCTCACCCACTGAGACAAAGGCCCGGAAACGTAGGCAACCTTATCGAACTCCGTTATCAAGCTTGATGTTATGGTTTGTTGTTCTTTATTCTTATATTTTGATCTGCATTTCTTTATGATGGATGCTATAATATCTCATTAAGTTATTCTTATTTCCTTAATTCTTACTTGGTAATTGAACACATGCTTAAAACTTAACCAAGTCTTTAAAGATCAATTTCGGATCAAGTGGTATTAGAGTAGGTTGACGGTTGGTTTTTGAGTTTGCATGATTACCAGGGAAAAGTTGAGTCGTGGTGAAGGAAATCTTGTATAAGGGGATCCAGAGATTGGATCAAGAAAGAGGATTTCTCAAAGTGAGGAGATGGCATCGGAAGAAGGCATATCTCAGAATGAGATCGAGTTGCAAAAGAATTCATTAGTTGTGTCTGAGATGGTAAAGGTATTATATGAGGATTACTTGGAACAGAAGAGGCCTTTCCAAGGGGAATCTTCCAAACAAGACAAAAGTGAAGAAGGAGAGGATCCTCCTAAACCTCCTCCTTCACCTCCTTCTTCTCCATCAACTTCTTCTTCTTCAAGTACAAGTTCAAAATCCACCGCAAGAAAACACTCCTATAAACATAAACATGATATGCCTTTACTTAAGCTTGATGTGAAATTTGAATTGTCCATGTATGATGGTGAAGTCAATGTTGAGAAACTTGATAACTGGGTCAGACAGATGGAATTTTATTGCAGTGTGCAACAAATCAAAGATGAGGCAACTCAAATCAAGTTGGCATCACTTCATCTTGCAGAAACAACACTCATCTGGTGGCAGAGTAAGGTACAAAATGGCACGCAGCAAGTTGGTAATGTATTTCCATCATGGAAAGATTTTGTTTTTGCACCTAGAAAGTAATTTATCCTTTGGGTTTCAAAGAGAAGGATTTAATTGAATGGCAAAGTCTTAAATTAAGAAAAGGACAAACGGTGCAAGAATACACAGATGAATTTCGTAAGATGGAATAAATGTTAGATATTCCATTACATACCTAAGAAACTCTTATGAAATATAGAGGAGGTTTACCTGCACATATTCGTAACACTGTATTTATGTTTGGACCTAATAATCTTGATGAGGTTTATGTTTAAGAAACATACATTGAAGCAATGAAAAAAAGAGTTGGTGTATCAGGGGAATCATCTTCAAGGAAAGAGGACAAAAGAAAGGGGAATGGAAAGAAAGAAAATTCAGTGACAAGAAAGGAAGAGAATCTCTCTTGCAAGCATTGCAAGAAAGAAGGGCACGATGATGATCGTTGCTGGAAATTGCACCCAGATAAGAGACCGAAATGATTCAAAGAGAGGAAAGGGAGGAAAACAGTTGCATCAGCAACGCGGCCAACAGACTTGGCATATGATTCAGGTGATGAGACTAAGATCACAACAGTTGGTTTGACAGGTAAAATTGGTGATGGATATGATTCTAGATGAAAATTGTTTCACATAAGGGTGATAATGAAACATACTAAGATTGATACATTGATATATAGTGGATCTCAATCTAACTTGATTTTAGAGGAAGTGGTTAAACAATTGGGATTAAACACTAATATGCATAATAAACCTTACTCACTGAAATGGATAAGCAAGAATCATAAATTGCACATAACAAAGCAATGCACTTTAAAGTTTGCAATTTCATCAAAGTTTGTGGATGAGGTAATGTGTGACGTGGTGCCACTCAATGAATGTGGAATGGTCTTAGGCAACCCTTATTTGTATGATCACAAAGAAATATTCTATGGGGAACATAATTAATATCACTTAACTAAAGAAGGCAATGAATATGTTGTACATGATGATCACATAAAAGCAAATCAATCTCTACAAACAATGGAACAATTAAGGAAGGCAACTTATGCAAGCAACACATTTATAATTGTGCCAAGTAAAGCAATTGATATTAAGCATGAACATGAGATGGTTGTAGAATGGAAATCCAATCATACTTTGCTTCAATATAAGATAATGTCGTGCAAGCACATCAAACATATTAGATCATTTGCATTCATATTTCTGATGTTATCACTGCTAATGTTTTCAATATGGATGGTAGTGGCTTCAGTAAGATGTGAAAGAGTACAAGTGGCTAAAAATATGATGTCGGTTGTCATGGTTGTTTTGCAATTGATTATTATGAGACAAGTGCGGATGACAGAGTTTAAAGACAAAGGACAAGTGAGGTGGCCTATCCCGCACTTGATGACTAGTTAATACCCTTTTGGAGGACCAAAAGGTCTTAGTGGGGAGGAATGATCCAAAATGGATCCTGAAATTATCAAAACTAAAAGTTCTCAAATGCTCAAGAAAATCACATGATCATGAATTTCTCATCGCAAGCTTTCTGACAGCGCAAACGGATCAAAAAATGGAGTCTGTATGCAAAATTTATTGCAATCTGAAGTTTGGGTCAAACATGTAAAAAATCAATTGGTCAAAGGACATGTGGCACATTCTGGAGATGACATGTGGAATAAAAAAGGTGACGTGGAAAAGTGCATAATTTACATGTGGCATGTTGCATAGGTGACAAGTGGAAGAGTTATGTGTGGACACTTGGCAACTGACTGATTTGGCCAATCCCATGGTGACATGTTGGGATTGGTAAGATTTGAACAAGTCAAAAGTTGATCTATATGTCCAGCTTAGCATTCAAACTTAAGACCTCTTCATGCGCTAACACCTTCAACCAAAAGATATGGCAAGTTATTAAATTTTAAGGGGTTATTATTATATGGTCCTTCAACCAAAAGATATGGCAAGTTATTAAATTTTAAGGAGTTATTATTATATGTTAAAAAAGGGAACAAAGCCCATTAAAATGGATCGAATCCATTGAAAATGGATTAGGTAATATTTACCATATATTATATGGTTTTCAAACCCAATTTAAAATCGCGCCACATTGGGTTGTTATACATATATTTAAAAGAGCGCACCCATACATTTGATAAAGTGTGTCGGAAACTTTGGAAATGGTTATTTTAACCATTTTTTTCTCCATATTACATGCCATGTATTATGCAAATTTCAAGCCAAATCTCATGCCAAAATCTTGGGAAATGGGATTCGATCCCTAGACTCTGCCCTATATATGTAAAAACAATTACCAGTGCTGCTACAGGTCAAAATATGTAAAATAGTGCAGAATAGTGGGTTTTACCAGTGCTGTTACAAGTCGAAATATGTAGAATAGTGCAAAATAGTGGGTTTTATTGCAGAGAAACCAGCGAACTAGCCAATCTTTGGAGGCCATTTCCGAGAGATATGCTCAGTCTTTTTCAGTGTCGTCAGTTGTATTGGATTCTTGAGGTTGAGAAGAAAACATCCAAACCAATGTGTAATCCTTTTGATATATTTCTGATGTACTTTTGAATCATTGAATAGAAATAAGAAAGCCTCACCCACTAAGACAAAGGCCCAGAGACGTAGGCAACCTTGTCGAACTTTGTTATCAAGCTTGTTGTTATGGTTTGTTGTTCTTTATACTTATATTCTGATATGAATTTATTTATGATGGATGCTATAATCTCTCATTAAGTTATTCTTATTTCCTTAATTCTTACTTGGTAATTGAACACATGCTTAAAACTTAACCAAGTCTTTAAAGATCAATTTTAGATCATATAGGCTTGGCAAGCCATGAATTTTCTAGCAAAAATAGGCTTTGTTTTTATATTTAGCCCGTGGGACAATTGTAATTCTCTGAGACACCGAAGAATAATGTATTGAATTCATTGATTATTTTAAGCAGAGCCTTGTCTTCTTTCTATTTCTTGTATTAAGCTTCTCAATTTCTCATAATTGTTCTTTTCTTTCATAATTTGCAATAAGATTGATATAATTTCAAGATAGAAATTTGGTATGACCACCACTTATATCATATATGTTTTATTGATTTTATGATGTAGTCATATTCAGTAGGAACATATACATATGCTTGCAAGTTATTTAATCTAAGTGCATCAATGTTGGATTTATAAGTTATGCCCAACCCATACACTTAATATTTTTCTTTGATATGCCCAGCAAACCATCCTTTCTTCATCTTAGATTTGTAGATATTGTTTTTTCTTCTATATTTTTTGAGGTTTAATTGTCTTTTTATTTCTTCCACCTTTCGTTATTATCTTTTGTTCTCTATTGAATGAGACTGTGCCCAATGGATTGGGCCTCTGGTTTGATAATATTACAATTTATTAATCTCAGTCATGTGTCATTTTATCTTAATCATTGTCTGCATAATTATCCAATTCTTTATCTTTCAAATCTGACATATGTGCTTAATTGTTAGAACTTATGCTTAGTGACAGTAGACAGTTAGTGTTCTTAAGTCATATGAGAGAGCCATATTTGGTCCAAGAGCTGGCTTGTGGCTTAAAGTTGGTTTAAATATGCTTTGGCATAGTTTCTAAACAGTCGAAAACCATCTCAAGTTACAACACTATTAGTTCATCCTAGGTAAGGTGGGGAGGCTCTTGGACTTGTAGCACCTCCAAACCCCATGGGATTAGGGTGTGTAGGGGTATTACCAACACCTTTAGCTGGTGATATCAATCATAGCAGTAGTGGCACCACCCCCAAGAAAATTCCTTACCACCACGTTTAACTAGTGATCACAATCATGCCAATAGTGGTGTCTTTTGAATTTGGGCCAAAAAGAAGTAAAAGGAGACATGTACACTAAGATTTAGCACCCATTCAAGTTGTAGGAACACTCATGGCCTCTTAATCTGGCAGTTCTTTAATATAGCTCTTTAATAATGACATCCTAAACTGAAATTGTTATGAAACCTTAAAGTCATGGAAAATTCATATTAAGTTATCAATTATAGAGTTCAAGATGTTGTGCCTTTGTAAAACCCAATTTCCCCCAAGTTTGTAACTATGCTTAAGATGTCATGCATCATAATTGATGAAGAACGTAATTTTGTTTTATGTTAATAAAAACACCTACTAGTTTATTGAGAGGGGAAGCCATGCAGTACTGGACATGATACCACAATTGGGAACTGGTGAGGGGGAAACTGGGAAGTTTATGTGAAGAAAATAGGAAGCTTTTCCAAAAACCAAACCTACACCTACATGACCTCGAATTACTAACTTGTATGAGTGGCATGTCTTCCCTGTCCATAAGAAACTCGTTAATGGCATCAGATTGGGTGGTTGGGGCAGTTACGACTTCCTTCAGAACTTGTACTCAAAGGAGTGAAGGTTTGGCTACAGTTTTTAGTCGGGAGTACCCAAAATTTCCCCTTTGATTCAATATATTGACCCTGGGGGTTTCTTCTGACAGAAGAAAGTTGGGGAACCCGAGGAGGAACAGAGAATACCCAAATCTAGACTAGAGCAGAGAGGGCCACCAGTTGGTGCTTGTTGGAAATAAATCAACGCTTGTAATGGGAGGGTGTCAAGGGACTATGTAGCAGTGAAGGGGATCCCTTGTGCAGAGGAAATACAATAAGGAATGCACTTGGTAAGCTCGTAGAGGTCCTGATCTTAGTGGGAAGAGGAGATTTTTGTTGTTTACAGTGTAGTGAAAGAGAGTAACCTTCCTAACCAATTCCTTGACCTGAAAGACAACTTGTGAGAGTCCCCTGGTGGTATCATGGCCTAGCATGGGGGTTTTTTGTTGTAGAAAATAAAGAGTGCACTAGATCCAACAGTTGGGTGGAAAGACATTCACCCTCATTCAATTGGATGGTTGAAGTTTAAACTGAAAAAGATAAGTATTTCCCCATGTATCTGGTAAACATGTTGGTTGAATGTTAAAATCTAATTTTTAATCATGTAATGTAATCCCTTATAAAGGATGAATTAATTGTCTATGATAATTATGTGTTGGTCCTAAAGTTTGAACCCGACTACTAAAGGGAAAATCTAGGCCATCTCAAGTTTAGAATGGTTGATTTTGAATTTTTGTTGGTCAGTTAGAGGGTTGGTTCTACCAAGAAAAGAGCATGGTTGGGTTGGAAAAATGATATGAATGAGGGTCCTCCTTGGCTGGTGGAACACAAATGACAAACAAATGAAATAATAAAAACAAAGGGAAACAACAAACCACTCAATGAATAATCCGTTGCAAGAAGTTTAATACTTAAAATATCATTTCAAGACATTAAACATGTATCCAAAAACACGATCATTCCCTCAGGTTGCAATAAAAAAAATATCCACCAAGCATTAGTTGTTTTCACAGGTTGCATATCAATAAAGGAAAGTTATACAATAGCTGAAGGAAATGAAATGTACTTTGCACAAATCAAAAACCGCATTCAAGATAAGATAAAAACACATAAAGATTTGAACGAAACATTGTCATCAAGAGTATATTCACCAGATAGAGAGATTTATTCCATGCATAGAACGAATCCAATCAATTGTTGTATTTCTATCCTTTCCCCAAAAACTGAACCCCCAAAACATACAGAAACTGCATATTTATCAGAGTTGCAGAGGCTCTCGTCCATCTGGGACTAAGACTTAAATCTAGATTAACAATTGTAGAACAACTTATTGACTTGACTAAAACATTGTTGGGGTACAACAATGTATACCTCACATTGGAATTAATCAAAGAGACTGTTTCTTATCACACATAAAAGACCACTTATTATGCTTTAAACTAAAAAGAGTCTTGAACTAAATAATTAAAAACTACCACTAGCAATGAAACTGGATTGATACATGCGCTAGAATGAACTGAGACTTTGGAAGAAACTGATTTGGAGTGACAGAGTCGAGTTTTTCATTGATCATGGCATGCATGCATGTTGTTTGAGGCCACAGGAGATGACTGGATGTGCAGCGTGAAAATCTATCGGAGTGACGTGGTGACCTGACGTCATCTAAGCACGTGATTGCGGGAGTTGTCGAGGGTGGTTTGGATACACACCACTCTGACTCTCGCAATCCACCACCAATTGCCACATACCTCTCAATCTATACCATGGTTTCAATTGTGGGACTGCTCTAGGATGTTACAGTTCGAGCATTTTTCGTCCTCACAATGAATGTGAGTCATCGATCTTGTTGCAATCTGTGATCTAGGAACGCCCAGTTACTTTAGTGCCCCTCCTAAAGTTCTATCCGTCTGCCATATAAGAACTCCCCTAGCCATATTTAGCGATGGCGCAAATTTCTTAGAGCTCAGGATCTTGTGAACGCGGAGCATGAATATCTCCCGAAGTGACTTTCTCCTGCAGTGATGTGGCAGTCTCTCGTCACTTCGACACTTCAAAATTCAGGAGCTTTGGACTATGAAGCATGAAAACCTCACGAAATAGTACGGGCCTGAAGTGATGTGTTTTAGAAGGAGAGTGACATGTGTCAAATGAAATCGAGCAGATGACGTGCCCCAAGGTGCTTGAAGAGAATGCCACGTGTCGCAACAAATGAATTCCATGTGTCTCAAGATGAATGCTACGTGTCTCAACAGATGAGTGGCATGCATCTTAACAGATGAATTCCATGCGTTTTCGAAACTTTGGCACTTCAGCATTCAGGAGTTTCGGATTGTGAAGCATGAAAATCTCCCAGAGTGACATGGCAGTCCCTCGTCACTTCGACACTTCGAATTTCGGGAGATTTCGACTGTGAAGCATGAAAACCTCCTGAAATAGTACGGGCCCGAAGTGACGTGTCATGAAAAGAGAGTGACACGTGTCACTCAGAAATGGGCGGATGACATGCCCCAAGGGTACCACATATTAGTGCCAGATGGATGCCACGTGTATCTGATGGATGAGTGTCACGTGCTTCGGCACTCCGACGCTCTGGTACTTCGTGGGTTCTCTCTTGATGTTAAACCCCACGTGATTTCGACACTCCAAATGTGCGAAAACTGTCGATCTAAGTGGCCTGCTAGATCTCCATTGTTGCAATTTTAATCTGTTTGTTCCTACAATCTGAGCTCGAAATTGACAGCTTTTGAATTGCTTCTTTTTCCCGCGGAAGATTATTGTGCATACAAAGGAATTGGTGGACCTAGATGTCTCCTGTGCACATGAAAGGCTTGTTGTGGCCTGCTGCATGCTCAATTAGTGGAAAAAATGATGACAAGTATTTCAAACCAAATCATGGTATGTGTTTACCCTTCAAGAAAATAGAAAAACTATGTGCAAAGAATCAGTCAAGCAAGACAATAAGGAAAACCAAGTCATTGAACAAAC
>ML804870.1:40876-61057 GCA_009831015.1 Picea engelmannii | reverse complement strand
GAGGGATTTTCTAAAAAATGTTATGGGTTGTTCATTCCCTTCTCCATTTTTCTGCAGTAGTACAGCAACAATGGTTTCCTCCGAAGCGAAGGAGAAGACGAAGAAATATTTGGCATAGTTGGGGTTGGCTAATACAGGGACTTCAACTAAAGCCTTCTTGATCCTTTGGAATGATGATTTTTCCTCTGGTGACCATTTTATCACAGCATCCTTCTTCAACATGTTAGTGATAGGCTTCAATATTTCGACAAAATTTGGCACAAAGCGCCTTAGGAAGTTTATCTTTCCAATGAAAGACTAGATAGCCTTTTTATTTCTAGGGATTTCGATCTCTTGAATGGCATAGACTCGCTTAGGATCAATTTTTATACCTCCTGCTGATAGGATGTGACCCAAAATATTCCCTTTTGGCATGGCAAAGTGGGACTTTCTAGGATTCAGAGATATTAGGTATCTCCTGCATTTCCGGAAAACCTGCTCCAGATGTTGCAAATGTTCATCATCAAACTTGGAGAAAATGGTGATGTCATCCAAATATATAACCATAAATTTGTCCTTTTCCCCCACGAAATCTATGTCCATGGCCCTCTCAAAAGTGGCCCCTGCATTCATCATCCCAAAAGGAATCTTGTCGTACATGAATGTTCCCCATGGGGTGGTGAATGTTGTTTTTTCTTTGTCCTCTTCACACACCGTTATCTGGTTATAGCCAGAGTATCCATCTAACAAGAAAATCTTGTGGGCACCTACCACCCTCTATAAAATATGATCCATCTTGGGGAGGGGTTAATTGTCCTTTAGAGAACACTTGTTGAGGTTTCAGAAATCGACACACAAGTGTATCTCCCCGTTTTTCTTTCTCACAGGTACCAAGTTGGCCACCTAGTTTGAGTACCTCAATGGTAAAAGAATCCTTTCATCTAGCATCTGTTTCATCTCTTTCTCAATTATGGACATCAGCATGGGATTAAATTGCCAAATCTTTTGTCTGAATGGCTTGGAGCCAGCCTTCAGAGGGATCTTGTGTTGGATGATGTCAGTGTCAAATGTCTTTAAATTATCATATGACCATGCAAAAGTATCAGCAAACCTTTTGATGAGACTGACATACCTTTCCCTTTGTTTCATAGTTAACACTTTGGACAGCTTGATGATCTTGGGATTATCAGTGGTCCCAATATTGCAATCGGTTATCTCTTCTTCTTGATTCTTCATGGCAGCTTCTCTAGAAACATCATTAATGTCAACCAACCTCTCTAGTGGCACTAGTCCTCTTGGAATGTGATTGGTTTCCAGCTCCAAAATATCGTGGCCATCTACTGTCTTTAGCAGATGAGATGTTTGTTGATTTTCTAATTCATTGTTTTCACTTTCTTGGCTTTCTTGGTCGATTGAGATATTGGAGAGTTCATTAATGGTCTGTAGAAACCTCTGCAGCTCTATATCATCACTAAAGACTTTCCAGTGATTTATGTTGTCTGGTATGGTTGTCTTATGTCTGATTTCCACCTGATATTTAATGTTTTTACCAATGGGAAGTCTAAAAGTGTCGGCATCCAAGGCCAGAGAGTATGCCTTATGATTCTCCTCTCTAGGGATGAAGGATATATTAAATGCTAGAAATAAATGGTTGATCAAGTCCCATACCTTGTTTATATATTTCTTTACCCTCTTTTGTTTAGCTTGATAGATGTTCTTAAATTGATTGATGATTAACTCGGAATCACCAAAAACTACTAAACATTCAATGGCCATGTCTTTGGCAGCCCTCAATCCCAGCACCAGAGCTTCATATTCGACTATATTGTTAATAGTTTCAAACTCCAACTTATAAGAGAGTGTTATTACCTCTTGTGAAGGGGAAATGAGGAGTATACCTGCCCTAGATCCTTCTTTTGATTAAGAGCCATCGAAATACATCTTCCATACTTTTTTTTGTTGATCTGTCAGTGGTTGATCTTTGCATTGGCTAACTGATATTTCAGGTTCATCATCATTTAAATGAAAAACAGATGAGTCAATATCATTCTCAACGGCATAGATTGGGTCATTGTTCTGATGGTCACTGACGATGTAGGATAACCTTACCTCTTTGTATAGCCTCCTATGTTCCCCTCTGAACACAAGGATGGTGGCGTAAGTGAGGTCCATTTGTAATGATCCTCCAACCTTCTTAGCCTAAGTTTTGGATAAGAACATACCAAATTTCGGGGGAATGTTAGCCACAACGATGTCCATCACTACACTCTTCATTGGTAATTGTGCCAAAGAAACCACCATATATTTTATCAGTCCAAGACATTTTACTTTCTTAGAATCAAAGGAGTACAGATCCTAGTATGGTTTGGTGATCTCCATACCTATTTCTTCCATAACAACTTTGGGCATAACATTGTGTGAGGCTCTCGAGTCCATGAGACAGTTATGCAGGATCTTAAAGATATATAGAATGGTGGATAAGCAGCAGAGCCATCTTCAATGTGTGGACCCACAGTAATAGCTGGGTTCTCATCCTGCAGACTAATTATATCAGAAGATACAATAGAAGTAGTTGGTTGGAGAACTTTCATGATGTATTTTTTGAAAGGTTCATTCTTCATCAGTTTTGTCAAAGGCACAAGGATCTTGATCTTTCTTAACTCATTCTCTAGGTTGAAAGAGGTTGGTGGCATATCGTCTTTCTTTGTCTTAGGGACTGTAGTTTTAGATGGGGGAAGTTGTTGAGACTTAGATGACACACCTTTACTTGGATTTGGCTTGGGAGGAACTTCGGCATGTTTGTTTTGATCAAAGGATGTGGCTTTGGGAGCTCTCGCTCTAGATCTCAAATCATATATTTTATGGGGTTGGCCTTGAATAACTCCCTCTTCCCCTATCTAATTAACAAACAAATTTGACAATTGTGCTACTTCATATTCTTGTTGCGTTAAGTGACCAATATAATAATTGGTTTCATTGAAAAGTATAACAGTATCATCTACAGCATCGTTGTCTACATCTATCTCCTCAATCTGATTGTCTTAGAAAGGAGGCGCTACCCTTTGATCATCAACATTCCTCCTTTCTCTCTGCATTATCTAAGGGGCATCATTAGACCTTCTAAACTAATTTAGATTTCTATTTCCAACCCCTTGAAAAGCCATGTTCGGTTGTTTAGATTCCCATTTCAGCTTAGCTATTTCAGATGTCAGATCCTTCAAATTTTTGGTCATTTCATCAAGTTTGGGATCAGATGTGGTCGAGTTAGAGGAGGCAGGGGAATATTCTCTTTGTTTCTTCTTGTCTTTATCAGATCTAGCCTTTAACATGTTTGATGCCAAGATATTGGATTCAACCTCAATGGTTGATTCTTGCATGGAAAACAAGGTGTTGGATCTTCTTTCCCTTGGAAGAAGGGAAAAATCTGCATCAAATGCATTGGAAAAAGTGATCTTGGCAGAGGCTTCAGTTGGTTTGATCTCATCTGGGATTCTACCATACATCTTATTGAATCTCTTGGTGAAGTCTAAAATACATTCACCATTATTTCTCTTTAGGGCCCCAAACTCAGTGATGTAGTAGAGATAATATCTCCTATCTCCCCATTGCTTTATGAAAGATTCATCTAACACCTCAATATCTATGATGGAGGTTGGAGGAAGAGCCCGGAACCATTCCTTACTTCCCCATCCAGACTCTGCACAAACAACCTCATCCACGCATATGCATAGTCAATGTTAAAGTTGTCTGCAAAGCTGTAAAAGGATACCAGATGTTCCTTAGTAGTGACTTCACCTTCCCCATTATATCTTGGTAAATATTTCATTTAATATGTGGCTGGGAGTGCATGTAATCCTATAGGCAGAACTAGGGGTGCATATCTGGCAGCAATTATGACATCCATCCTGTTAGCAGCCATTGCTTGAGCAATAGGAATCTGAAGATTTATGGGAGCTACAAGGGTGGATGTTGGACTGGATGATGAAGTAGATTTAGGGGTTGAAGATGTCTGAGGTTCCTTAGAATTGTGATTATTAGGGCTATAAAATTCAAGCTGCTTGTGATGATGAAAAGAAGTAGACTCTTTGGGTACAGCTTTACCCTTGAGGGGGGAGGTATATCTCTGAGCTATAGTGGAATTTATTAGTTGCATTTCTGGTTCAGAGACTACTGTGTCTTGCTCAGGGTTAGGATGAGCCTTTTTGGCTTTGAGGTGTTCATATTTGGACCCATTGATTCCTTTTCTGGGCGCTAGTATGTCTTTCGTAAATTTTACTCAGTGGATTTGCCACTAGATTCTTTAACCATGGAGTCGTCAGGTGAATGATATGCAGTCTGAATGTGTCTGGTCTTTGTTCACCATCAAAGATCATATCTTATCATTGTTATTCTCCCAGAGAAATATATTTCTTTACTCTTTTCCCCGACAGCGACGCCAAAATATGTTGGTCCTAAAGTCTGCACCTCACTTCTAAAGGGAAAATCTAGGCCACCTCAAGTTTAGAATGGTTGATTTTGAATTTTGTTGGTCAGTTAGAGGATTGTTTCTACCAAGACAAGAGCATGGTTGGTTTGGAAAAATGATATGGATGAGGGTCCTCCTTGGCTGGTGGCACACAAATGAGAGACAAATGAAATAATAAAAACAAAGGGAAACAACAAACCACTCAATGAATAATCTGCTGCAAGAAGTTTAATACTTAAAATATCATTTCAAGACATTAAACATGTATCCAAAAACACGATTATTCTCTCGAGTTGCAATAAAACAAATCTCCACCAAGCACTAGTTGTTTTCACAGGTTGCATATTAGTAAAGGTAAGTTATACAATAGTCAAAATAAATGAAATGTACTTTGCGCAAATAAAAAACCGCATTCAAGATAAGATAAAAACACATAAAGATTTGAGTGAAACACTGTCATCAAGAGTATATTCACCAGGTAGAGAGATTTAATCCATGCATAGAACGAATCCAACCAGTTGTTGTATTTCTATCCTTTCCCCAAAAACTGAACCCCCAAAACATACAGAAACTTCATATTTATCAAAGTTGCAGAGGCTCTCGTTCATCTAGGACTAAGACTTAACTCTAGATTAACAATTGTAGAACAACTTATTGACTTGAATAAAAAATTGTTGGGGTACAAAAATGTATACCTCTCACTTGACTTAATCAAAGAGAGTGGCTCTTATCACACATAAAAGACCACTTATTATTCTTTAAACTAAAAATAGACTTGAACTAAATAATTAAAAACTGCCACTAGTGATAAAACTGGATTGATGCATGCACTAGAATGAACTGAGACTTTGGAAGAAACTGATTTGGAGTGACAGAGTCGAGTTATGCATTGATCATGGCATGCACATGAATTTTTGGAGGCCACTGGAGATGATTGAATGTGCAGCGTGAAAATCTCTCGGAGTGACGTGGTGACATGACGTCATCTAAGCACGTGATTGTGGGAGTTGTCGAGGGTGGTTTGGATCCAAATCGCTCTGACTCCTGCAATCAACCACCAACTACCACATACCTCTCAAGTTATACCATGGTTTCAATTGTGGGACCGCTCTAGGATGTTACAGTTCGAGCATTTTCCATCCTCGCAATGAATGTGAGTCGTCTATCTTGTTGCAATCTGCTTTGACTGATTCTGAACAAATGGGAAACTGATTTGACCTACTTTAAGAGGAAATTTTTCATGAAGGCATAGGGAAATGAGAGAGGAGAGGAAGGGGTGCATACCTAGGTTACAACATTGTGCATGGGAGGTCCAATGGAGGCTTGTAACCTTGTGTTTCCCCAAGCCTTTGAATGGAAATCTTGAAGGATATGAAACTCTTCACTATGGGGGGCATTGGTGAAGCTCTTCCTCTGTATTGAGGAAGTGGGTAAAATCCTAATGGACTAGAGTTAAAGACATTGTAGGAAATACCAAGGAAGATCATGGACTGGAATGCCTTGAAATGCCCCTTAATCCTATTGAAATCCCCATTTAAACCCAAAAGAAATATCAATCATTGATCTGGTGTGGATATTTGAACCTAAGCGTTCATCGAAGATATAGACTTCGGAAAAATCCTTGCGGAAGTAGATCCCTTTGTAAAAACCCATAAGTGATGCCAACATGAATTTTCTAATGGGAAATTTTCGAGTCGACAAGAGTCGTTGATCTACCGGAAGGATAAGCTGGTGATATTTGCATCGTAGATCTATCGAAATCATTCTAATAATCATGTTGGGAAGGTGGAGTTCGGAAATATTCATGGGGAATGAGAAGAAGGAACTTTCGATGAGAGAAACCCAAAGACAAAGGTCCAAAAGGGCCAGAGCAATAGATATGTCAGTGAATCGGTCGATGAGATCAAAGTTAAGTTCATGGTAGGACCTACTTATAGAGAAATCCTTGTCGGAATGGTAGGTTCGGTTAACTTCTAAGAAGATATGAGATCCAAGATATCCCTTACCATTAGGTGTGGAGATCTAATGACCATCAAATCCCTCAGAATATTCTTGTTTGGAAAGAACTACTCAGGAAAATTGTAAGGTTGTGTAGAGTGAATATTTCTCGATGGCGATTCCAAGAGGACAAGAATTTACAATCTACTAAGGATTCCATATGACGGTATTTCAGTTGTAGATATACTCATACCCCACATGTTGAGTGATTGGAGGAGAATAAGTGATGTCATTAGTCGTCACGTGGTTTGAAGATTTTGAGTGAGTCGGACGATTGATTTCCCAGTTCATGACCATTGGATCTGTTGAGAGTGAGACTGTCGAAAATAATGGATGAGGGGATAGGTTGGGGATTTCGTAACCTATTTTCTTGATGAGAAATAATTCAACACACCTCCAACTGCCAATATAACCTAAGTCGAGTGAGTTAGATTTGTTAGAGTTTATCTCTTGTATTGAGTAGTGCATTCCACTGAAGGAATGTTATGGTATGGTGACACATCCAAGGAAATGTCACTACCCTGATAGCACACACACCATCTTTTCCATCAATACAGATAATGTGGAGGAATCCACATGAAATTCGCGTAGTACTAAGGTCAAGGAGAAGGGTAATGCCTAAAGACCTTAGATTGTTTTAGACTACGTAGAAACTCATAGGAATGCTCCTTGTGAGCATATTCCTACCCATGGTATTAATAACCGGGATCAGAAGTGTAGTGGAAAGAGGAACTTGTACATCCCACCAAAATCAGAGTAGATTTCAACATCTAGGCTTGAATGGACACCAAGAATGAATGGGTTTTGTAAAATTTTACATGATGAAAGTAGATGTTTTATTATGAATGATTTAGTTGTGCTAATGAATTCTAACAAAAGTTTTTGAGTAGGACTAATAGTAGGAATGGAATCTTTTTTTGGAACTGTCAAATAATATTGATGCCTTGACAAGGCTAGGAGTCCTTTTGTGTATAATTTGAAATGTGGTTTTCTAACAATGTTTCATTGTTTAACCACATACTAGATATTGAGAAGGAAAATAGAAGCGAATGGTACAACACAGTATGGAGGACACTTCACATTTTTGAGATGAAGAATGTGATGGCAGGAGGTCTAGAGAAAACCCTCCATATTTTGTAGCCACGATAAGGAGTCTGAAAACATACAATGAAAGGCTAATGATATCTCAAGCTAAGCATGTGGAATTAAATGCAGTATTACTGTAGAGTCTATCTGAAATTAAAAAGTATTTGCAACAAGGTCCAACTACTAGCAACATGGGACTACAGTAGTCTAAGAAGTTGTAGAGCCCATCAGATATCTAGAAGCATGGGCCAACTCACAATAACATGGGAAGAATTTTTTCCATGAAAAGGAATAGAGATTCTAAGAGAATTAGAGTTATTGGAGACACTTTCACATAGTTATCTAATGGAAATACCACAACAAAATAGTTGTCCAGCAATGACACTAGGTCAAGTGTCCCCAAAACAAAGAAGAGACATTCACATATTTCTTTGAAAAACGAATTCTAGAAGGAAAATTCACCTACCTTTTATGGACAAATCAAGAAAGTAGAAGAGGTTGAGGCTTGGTTGTTAGGATTAAGGAAGTAATTTTGAGTGCTTAATTACTCGGAAAATACAAAGGAAAAGATATCCATTTTCAATCTGAATGGAGGAGATTCCATATGCTGGGAATACCTCAAAGAAGTTAAGGAATTAAAGGAAAGTAAGCTAATGTAACACACCCAACCCCTTAAAGAACGTTTTAAAGGATGGTACATCAAAATTCCGCTTTCCTTAATCATATTGAACCCTTTCCCCAGAATCTCCATCCTCTTCTACTCATCACGATCTATCTATCAATGGCTACCCTACTCAAATATGAGTTCTGGACATGGAGATATGCCCTTATAAAGTTATTCAGGAGTTATTAGTCAAGGTCTTGTGTGGCGCACATGTATGTCTCTCTCATGTGTACCACCCCAAGTTTTTCTGAATTCCGGGAGATTCCCTTGCATCCTTGCATCTCTGGTGTAAGTCCCTCCCCCGTCAAATCCAACGACAGAGCTTTGTCCTCATTTAATACATAATCTTAATGGAAAATTTGGCGTTCGACACTTCGGTGTTGAACGACCCTTTTTCCTTCTATGCACCTATCCTTTGAAAACCTAAAATCCTGAACTCTCGAAGGACCCTGCAATCTTTCCACATGGCCCCGACCTTTGGCCCTTTCGAATTTCCTAAGATACTACACCCAAAACCTATAAAGTCTCAAAGACCCAGACTCCCAAAGGGTTCACGCTTGCACGTGATGGCATATTAAATGCAGAGGCAAGGACAGATGGGTCTCGAGTAGTCCACCCGCTAATAGGCCAAGCGAATATGTTCCATGGGGTGACACGCAGTAAGGCATAGATGACACGTGGCCTAGTCAATGGGTGACATGTGTCACGTTCTAATGGGCACATAGGGTCCATGAAAAGTAGAAATCAAGGTGACATGTGGCACGTCGTATGTGGATCCACGTCACCCTTGGTGACATCGACATGTCACCTTACTCCTGATTGACAGCCTTCCAACACTCCTTAGATCTCATGGTCGAGATGTGTCCACCTAGATTCCCATATCTATGGCCTCTATTGCTTCACAACTTTGGCGTTCGGGGGATCCGCAGTTTCACCTCCTCTTTACTCCCAAAGTGGTCAACATTGGGCAGACCACGGTCTATATCCAACGGTCAAGTAGTATCCTGAGGCATCCCTAGATCAATAGTCCATGTTACTTCGCAAGTTCGACATTCGAGGGTCCAAACCTCTTGTCACTCCCTTTCTCCTGGAGTGGTCAACGTCGGATTGACCATAGAATAGATCCAATGGCCAGGAAATATCCCCATACATCCTTCGATTTACGGCTCTCTTCGCTTCGTGATATTAGCGTTCGGGGATTCTAGTGGTATAACTCCTCTATTCTCCCAAATCGGTCAACGTCGGATTTACCGCAACTTAGATCCAATGGCTAGGAAGGGTCCCAGAGCATCCTCAAATCTAAATCTCTCATTACTCATGAGTTTGGCATTCAGGGTTCTCCCCGCTTAGTACTCCTTTTCTCCCAGAGTAGGATTTCGTTGAAGCGTTATACGTGAATCCCTCCATTGGTCGATTGGACGATTGGGAGGGGTTCTCAAGCATCACTCTAGATCCACAACTCACATTAGTTCAAAAATATGGTGATCGAGGATTTTGGTGGTTGTAAGGTCATGGCCTCCCAAAGCTCCAAAATCCCAGAGTTCCGAAGCCAGAAAAACTTAGCTCCTTTCGGGCCTAGTGAAGGGTTCCAAGGTCCCGGTCATATGGATTCTTGGACGAGCCTCGAGGCTACACACTCAACACTTAGTCGTGATATGGTTAGAACCATGGACATGAACCCTTGGTCACACATATGAAGGGTTTGAAGGATTCGCCCTCCTTTCACAGAGTTTGAACTTGGTGACTTGCAAAGGGTGAGTTGAGAGGTCGATATGAACGAGGTGTTCCAGTGAAATATGCCCTGACTCCTATATTACGAAATCATTCTTTGGGAAGATTTCCCTAAGGGTTTCTCAACAAGTACAGAAATCATAGATTTGTTCTTAAATCCTTTTTAAAAAAACCATGTCTAATAGTTCTCATGCTGTTAAGCCGAGGTAAAAAGGAACCACGTAAATACAGAAGTTTTATAGAAAAATAATAATAATTTCTAATGATTTATCAAACACTGTAGAATTCAACCATAAACACAAATATTCATCCATCACTTCCATTTCAGTACACAGAGTATGAAAATACTTATCAGAAACCAGAATCGTGAAGCAACTGCTGAGAGGGGTGCTTGTTTCCACCCAACCATAGGCACACCCACTCCAAAACGGATTTACCACTGGCCACCCCCTAGGTAGACCATGATGCTCTGAGAGAGAGACTCTTATTTCTTGTTCAACGACAGTCAGGGACAGAGGTTACTCTCCTCCTCCCACGGGGACTTGGCCATTGGTTTTATTTTCACCAAGCAAGGGGGCATGCTACGAGTGCTTCCTCACTCACTCATCTTCTTCCAGCCTTGTTTATCAACTTGTACTGAAAATGTTGTCAGCAACCTCTCACACCCAGATCGAGCTAGTTTCTCAATTCTCCTGAGAACCAGAGAGTTGCACATGTTCTCCTCCTTCAAGATGAATTGTCCCTTGACTCCTCTCCTTTGTTCCTCCCTCCTTCCCACGAATTCCTTCCTTTATTGCCTTCCTTATCAAGATTATGTCGGTTTAAATTCCTAGATCGAGGTCAGGTCAGGAATCCTTGTAGGTGGGTACTCTTTCCATCTCCTCATTAACTCTTGAGGAGACTTTTTCCAACTACCATTCTGATTGGTAATTCATTTATGGGTCAGAGGACTATTATGGGTCTGAGTAAGTAAATCCAGTAAGGTATTGGTCTGGTGGGGGTCATCTCAACCATTTATGCTTCCCCTCACCATCTCTCTCATAGCATCATGATCTATCTTGGCAAACCATGTTGGCACCAGACTGAAGGGGAAAGAAGAATGAACTTGGGAAAGAAAGCATGCATAAAATTGAAGTAACAACTGGAAAAAGAACAGCACGCATGCATGCAAGAAAGCATGCACAAAGGAAAGCGACAGCTAGAGGAAGAAAAACACGTGCATGGGAGAAATACCTAACGAAAGAAGGGTTAGGGTTTTAGAAATATTCTGTAAAAGTCTGAAGAGCCCGAACTGTATAAATATATATACGAAAGTATCATATAGGGATGGTTGTTGTTATTATTGTTGTTGTTGAGGGTTAGGCTTTGGAGTGAAGTTTTGGAGACTGTAACCATGCAGGAGCGTAGGCGATATGTAATGTTTTTAGCTATATGAACTGATTTTGTAAGTTGTTGAGAAAAGAAGATACAAGGGAAGGTAGATCTGAGGATTAGACTACTATTTGTAGAGCCTGGTGCGATCTAGTTCGCCTCACATAGATCTTACCCAGTTTTTTGGAGAATTGTAAGCACGTGGCGCCAGAAATGCAGAACTGCCATAATAAAAGAGCCAAGAACCAAATCTTTGTGGATGTAGCCCAAGAGGGGGTGAACCATGGTAATACTTGTGTAATGTGTTGAATGTATGCATGTCTCTACTTTCTTTCAGCAATTAATGGTTAAGCTTGATGAATGAGTTAATACATTGTTATGAATTTGTTTATACTTTGCTGGAATTAAACTGTGGGATATACGTATGTGACTTCAAGGAATAAGTAGTTTACCTTAAAAATCATGGTACCTGGATTTAATCAAGAAAAACCTATCCCCTACTATATACTAGGTTGTAAACACCTAGGTCTTACAGTCACCCATTTAAAGCTATCTCGGGTGAGACTGTGTAGTACCTTCTGGGTGTTGTGTTGTCTTTTGGTTTACCAAGAGGGCCGATAGTTTTAGAGGCTTTGTTGGAACCATGAATGACATGAACCCTGGGTCAATAACTCAGACAACCTAAGAAGGGAAATAGTAACCAACAAATGGTTTCATTTTCATGTTAAGAGGAACAAGAGAGGACTGAGTAGATGAGATACAATGAATAAGAACCGAAGGAGAGGAACAGAAGAGCAATGAGCCATTAGAAGGGAATGTTGATACCTTGGAACCCCACGAGAGAAGAAATTGAGGGATGTTTGAGAACCAAAGAGCTAGAGTTTGCACAGAAAGACAATAGAAACCCCAGGATCACACCGCGTAAATACTTGGATAAATATGTATTTACGGATTTACATGAAGTATTTTTCTGTGATTTTCTGCATCTACTACAAGAATGGATCTTAAGGTTAAAGGATAACCACGCAATGAATCGGATTCGACAGCTAGATTGGACTCCATTACAGATCCAACAACTGCAGTAGGTGAACAACAAATTCACCCGCGTAGTCGACTTTTGGCTTGACAGTATTGTGGCAAGCTTTATCACAAAATTTGTTGTAGACACAGCAAAGTCATACAGTGCAACCGAGCAAGAGTTCCTACGAGGACCCAGAGGAAGGTACATTAGATCACTATATACTTCTATCAAGATATTGCTATATAAAAAAGGTGTAATGACAATGGAATCAGACAACTACACTTCCCTGCATGCATGGGGGAAGGGGGGAAGCACTGACAAAGAGAGGAGGAATGGAACGAGAGAAGGATAAAGAGAAGAAGGAGGAGGAACCCTTGGACCCAATATTGATGGATGATGACCAGCTTAAGTGGATCTTGGCATCATCAGAAACAATGCGTATCAGAGCACCCTACCAGTATAAGGTGAATACCAAGAAGAGAGTCGTAGCTGAGAGGGAGGGATTGGCAAGCGATGAGGAAGAGCTAGAGGATCTATGGGTTGTGGAGAAGATTGAGGAAATCCTTCGTGCCATGTATGAGAGGAAAACAAGAGGCCCAAGAACAGGAGGAGAAGGAAGCCATCCCTTTCATATTAATGCCAGTGTGGAACCCATAAACCCATGTGCGACCAATACACCAAAGAGAACACCACTGTTTAGACAATCAAAGTTCGAAGGAAGTCCGACAGCAGGAAGTACATCTACACAAGGAGAAACAACTGGAGGAGCCAGTTCAGGAAACCTTAGTCAAGTATCTACACCGCGCGGAAGAGGGAGTAGCTCATTATTTGGAATGGCAGGACACGATCCTACTATTAGATTACCAGAGTTTTGAGGAGAAGCAGCAGAAGACCCGGAGAAGCATATGTTAATTTTCACAAAGATATGGGAATTAAAGCAGATCACTGATGAAGACACCAAACTCACGCAGCTAGCGATCATGCTAAGAGACCAAGAACTAGACTGGTACATGAGTCTAGACACGAATAGTGTTCCCGAAACGACAAGGACACTGAACGACATTAAGAAACTATTGATAAATGAGTTCCAGAAGTCGATCTCACAGGATCAATACATGAATGAGATGATTGAAATAAGACAGAAACCATGAGAATCAGTATGGGAGAATGATCAAAGATTCAAGTGATTAAAAGGAAAGTTAAAATACCTTATGACCGATATGCAGCATCGGCACATGTTTGTCAACTCACTACTCCCACACTTAAAATATCCATTACGACAACAAAAGTTTCAGACGCATGCAGACGCTTTGCAGGCAGCCTTGTAATTGGAAGAGAATCAGCACCAGCAAACGGATCCGGCTATGGAAGAACTGAAGGAGGATCTCAAGAACTTAACATTTCCGCTGAACCAGAATAAGAACAAGGACAAACAAGAAGTTGTTTGGTGCACTACCTGCAGGACGGAAGGACACCACATGAATGAATGCCCAACATTCGCACAGTATATGGCGACGGGGATTCCAAACCCACTACCACAGGGAATATTATGTTGAGAAATATGAAAGAAACCGAGTCACAACCCTTACCATTGCACGATGATGCAGAAATACCAAACAGTTCCAAAGAAATCATATTGCACCTTTTTGCAAGTTAGTCAGCCATGATGACAAAGATTGCAGAACTATGGAGTTGATGCAGGAAAGAACATCAGACACATATAGGGTACAGGCAGAAATGATGACTGGGCAAGCATCACCACATTTCACTCAAGCCCCAGCCCCATACAACATCATCCAACAACAGTATAATACTGTGCCACAACCATACAATAAGGTGCATCCACAGTACAACCCGGAACAGCCCCAGTACAATACCGTGCAGTATAATCAGGGACCACAGTATAACACACCACGAGGTGATCGCACATCTTATAGAGGAGCAGGACAAGCCAGAGGAGGTTTCGGACGCGATAGAGGACCAGTCACATGTCACAATTTCCAGCAACCAGGACATTATGCACGAGAGTGCCCACTGCCACTGAGGACTTGTATGTATTATCGTGCATCAGACCACGATACGGAGGAATGTCCGACATTACTTGTAAAGATCCGGGAAAAAAGGAATTAAAATAACAAGAATGTTCAGAGGATTTCATTCGAAGCAAGGGATGACGGATGGAACATCAACATAGTCACTTGAGCAGGAACGAAAATAGAAAATGACACAGTTCGACAGGAACCAACGCAGAACCAATGGGTAAATAATAACACTGACCCCAAGTAGCAGTTCAATGCGCATAAGGATAAGGAGATCTTTACAGAAGCCCAACAAGAATTCCAAAATGAGAACATTGTGTCAACTGCAAAGCAGAGCAAGGAAGCTTTGGAATATGAAATGTCGCCATCACTGGACCATACCAACATAATACAACCCAAGGAACAAGTAAGTACTATCAAAGACTTTTTGCAATCATGCATAAAAATGTTAAGTGATCCTTCATCTGTCAAAATATTGCAAAACATCCTAGAAAAATGTAGCAGCGAGACGGAACAGAAGCCAGAATTGAAAACTGTCAACCTCCTACACACAAGAAGAAGAACAAGTAGGGAATTTAGACTAAATGTTAACATTGGGGATTTCAATATGGGAGATATTATACTAGATCTAGGATCCGAAGTGAATGTGCTACCAAAATATACATCGCAATGCATGGGAGAACCTACACTGGGATACTCAATTGTTCAATTAAACTATCAAATCAACATAGATTCCTACCAATAGGTAGACTGAAAGGAGTGACGGTAGATCTGGATGGTGTATGCACTAAGGCAGACTTTGAAGTCATCGAAATAGTAGATGGCACAACACCTTACCCGAGGCTACTTGGTTTGGATTGGGCGTTCGAAAACCAAGCCATAATTCACTTAAAAACCTTAAAAATGACATTTGAGTCGGGGGACTACAAGGTCATAGCCCCACTCGACCCATCAAAAGGTGAGAGGTTCATAGAACCATCTTGTCTCGATTTAGAAGAGATCGTCTAGTTGTACAGAACAACTACGCGCGATGCAGACTATATAAACCCAACTGCAGACAGGGTACTCAGTTGGCAAAGCATTACTTCATGTACAATAGACTCAGACACCGGGTTAGAAAACTGGCAGCAAAGACTACACGAAGTATCCACGAGAAGGTGTGCCAGAATAGACCACGCAGTAAGGTGGATTGGCACAGAAATCAGAGAACCACCCAGTTTTCAAGGGCTAAATGATTTGGAAACTTTTTTGACACAATATGAAGATGAAGTATTAGAAAACTAGAGATTGCTAGCACCGGATATATCACTAAAGGATACACACACAATATGGTTGGGTGCACACAAAGAGACTATCAAATACTAGTACCAATGTAAGCGATTATTGTGCATAAGGTTCAACACAGAATAGACAGGTAACAAACAACAGAAATATGATGGACTAGGCACACCAGCAGAACACTTGGAGGTGTGTAAAATGTTTTGGAAAATCACGCCATCGGAGGAATGGTCTCACCACTTTATTCATACGTTAGAGGGCATACCAGCGAATTGGTATACAAAACAGGAAATGCGTAAAGGTACCAAGACATGGGTGACACTCCAACAAAACTTTATAGTCACTTTCTCATTCGAGCATGAGAACCCCAACATAGACGCGGCCCTGAAACGGATCAAAAACGTCATATTCATTGAAGAACCACAAGTAGAAGCTATCACAAAGGTACAACAGTGGAATAAGTAGACAGTCAAGGATCTACTTTCATCCTACCACATACAGGAGGAATCCCCGGATGAAGATGATCTGCGTGATATTCATATCGAAGAAGTTGAAGGTGAGAGAGATGTGGAAGGACCACCCTTAGAGTCAGAGGTAATCTTTGTGCCAATCAAGATAAATAAGGTTAACATAGGGACCGTCGAGCAGCCCAAAATGGTCAGCATTGGAGATTACTGGGACGAACAGACACTAGAAAGCATCACAGAATTGTTGCGTGAATACAGTGACCTTTTTCCCACAACCTTTACAGAGATGAAAGGCATAGCCAGAGAATTAGGAGAAATGAAGATACCACTCAGACCTGATGTGAGACCCATTAAACAACGGCCATATAGATTGAACCCCATATATAAACAGAAAGTTAAAGACGAGATCGACAGGATACTCGAGGCCGGCATCATCGAACCAGTCGAAGAATCAAAATGGATAAGCCTGATGGTAGTACAGGAAAAGAAACAGGGAATAGGGATCAGGATATGTGTCGACTTGAGGAAGTTGAATGATGCATGACTACACAACCCATTCCCCACACCGTTCACGGACGAAGTACTTGAGAACGTAGGAGGCCACGAAGCCTACTCATTCACCAATGGATTCTCAAGATATCATCAGATTAAGATAGCCTAGGAGGATAGACACAAGACCATGTTCATGAAAGAATGGGGATCTTATCAGTATACATTCATGCCGTTCGGACTGAAAAATGCACCTGGGATATTTCCTAGAATGGTCATCGCAATTGATCTGTAGGATCTTTTAAATGACTATGGTTGAGTTTTAATTTTGCATGTGTTAATTAACCATTTGAGAATTTAGTGAAAGAATGAGGAAAGAAGAGGAATTATAACAGTCAAATACACATATGCATATCTGAAATGAATAATAGACAGCAAACCATAAACACGCAGGTTGATAACGGAGTTCGGCACAACTTTTTCCTATGTATCCGGGCCTTTTCTTTGTGGGGGAGGCTTCTTTATTTCTGATAAAATTCTCAAAAGTACATTTCTGCAATGCCAAATGGCTACAAGACTGATCTGGTCTTGTTCTCCTAGATCTCTAGAACCCTGCAAAGAAAACGGCACACAAAACGGACGTTCCAAGCTCCCATAAACGATCTGACAGCGTCTCCTCCTCAAAGGCTTCCCTACATCAAACTGACTTTGGCTTGGCTTTTCTTCAGCATAAATCTGCTCTGAATGACTGTCCATGGCCTCAAATGGGCCTGGTTTATATAGCCTTGGATTTGGTTACTCATCCCCAACTTCCTCCAAGAATTTGGCCTCCAAAAATGCCCAATATCCCCCAAAAATGGAAGAAATCTGCTAATAATAGGCAAAATAACAATAAAAACCAAATACATTGTATGAAACCCAATTCATAAAGTTTATTGGGCACATCCCCCAATAGGCGCACCCCTGGTCATATGGGCGCGTGGCCACGTGGCCAAGCGCGCCCCCTGTGTGCTAGCTCTGTGTCATATTGGCCCCTGGTCACCCGGCGCTTTGCATGGAACCCGTGGCTGACGTATTAACACCCCCGCGCCCTTGTAGCTGTAGCCCCGGGTCTTGTGGCATGTACATAGGACCCGGGCCAAATGGTTAACAACCCTGCACATTATGTGGAACGGTTACATGGCGTGGTCGTGTGCGTCGAGGGCTGGGGCTAGGCCCCGGCCCTTTCCCCCCTCCATTTGACAACTTAAATAAATTTAAATAAATTGTTTACCGTATATAGTATAAGAACCAATGGGAGCCTGGGTGGTTAGCCCGGTCCCGCAAGTCCATTCCCCATAGGCGAGATCGCGAGTTCAACCCCGGCGACATTACAATATTTTACCAAAACCACAAACCAATAATATGGTGCCACGTGGCAGCCTGTGACTGGGCCACATGGTGCCTTAAAAACCAACCAGAACACGCCACGTATCAAACTCTGATTCGCCCACATGTCTGCCACGTATCCAGTGTTGTACTACCACATCAACCTTGCCACGTCATCTTCGTACTGCCCAGTCACTTTCCGTGTCAGCCTGCCATGTCAGCTACTGACATCACCCTGCCATGTGTCACCCTTTCAGTGGTGACACATGTCACCTCAGTACTGGTCCAACTGTACCTTCGTATGCTCAAATCGACCTGACACGTGTCGCCTCCTGGTGTTGCCACATGTCATCATCTGATGCTACCATGTGTCGCATTCTGGAACCGCCACGTCAACTGTACGGCACTTCCATGTCAGTTGTACGGTCATGACACGTGGACTGTACAGACTATACAGTCATCCCCTTTTTTGCATGTTTGACTTTTTGAACAGAACGTGATATCTTCTCCATACGGAGCCCGTTTGACAAAGTAAATATACCACCAGAATCAGGAAGACGAGACGGACGCAATGGCATAGGTTTTGTCGCATTCCGGGCACTTTCATTTTTGATCATTTTTCAAGCCCTATCAAGCTTCTGGATCCGATTTTGGATCAGCAATATTTAAGGAATTGATCCATCAATTCCTCAAAGTATACCTGGATGATTGGACAGTGTATAGCTTACTAAAAAACCATGTGCAATTTTTATGACTAATGTTAGAACGATGTAGACAGATATATCACTGAATATCAAGAAATGCATATTTGGAACACCATTTGGGATACTATTGGGACACGTAGTATGAAAACAGGGTTTTTAGTGGATCCGGCCAAAATCGCAGTCATTATTAATCTACCAGCACCAAACGCAGTCCGCCAACTAAGAGAAACGTTAGGACATACGGGATATTATAGGAAATTCATCAAAGGCTACACACAGATTACAGCGCCAATGGAAAAATTGTTAAGTAAGCATACAAAGTATCAATGGAACGACGAGTGTCAACACGGTCTGGATACCCTAAAGGAAAAGATGGTCACTGCACCAATATTGGTATTTCCATATTGGGAGAAGACATTCCATGTACATGTAGATGCATCATCGATGGAACTTGGAGCTATCTTAGTGCAACCAGGAGCAAGAGACTCAGATCACCCGATAGCATTCGTAAGCAAAAAATTATCAGACTCAGAACAGAATTATAACACGCCAGAAAGAGAATGCCTAGCTATGGTTTATGCACTATAGAAATATAGACATTACCTATTGGGAAAACACTTTAAGATGTTTACAGATCACTCAGCCCTGAAATACCTAGTCAACAAGCCAATGTTGGGGGGGGGAATTTGTCGATGGTTATTGTTATTTCAAGAATTCGACTTTGAGGTAATAGTTAAACCAGGAAAATTGAATGTAGGATCTGACCACCTATCGAGGGTCACAAATGGAGAGGAACCAATGAATTTAGAAGACAACTTTCCAGATGCACAGCTATTCTCAGTACATATTGCTGACGATTACTTCGCAGAGATCATCCAGTACTTGAGCACAGGTACTACGCCGCAAGAATATACCATTGCACAGAAGAAGAACCTAGTAGTCCACGCAGCTGACTATCAATTGATCGTAGGACATCTATACAATATGGGCACAGATAACATCTTACAAAGATACGTACTAGACCACGAACGACCAAGAATTTTAGTAGAAGACAACGAGGGAATAGAAGGAGGGCATTATGCAGGAAAATCTACCGCACAGAAGGTACTACGCGCAGGATTATGGTGGCCAATGATCCACAGAGACTCGAAAGAGTAATGTTATCAATGTGATGTCTTTCAAAGGGTAGGCAAACCCAACAAAGGGACAAAATGCCACTACGACCACAAGTGACACTTCAGGCATTTGACAAATGGGCAATAGACTTTTTGGGACCCATTGACCCACCATCCAAAAGAATGGGGGCGAGATATATTATCACCATGACGGAATACCTAACAAGATGGGTGGAAGCCGCACCAGTAAAATATTGCAGCGTAGAGATAGAAGCACACTTTCTGTTTGAACAAGTAATTACTTGATTTGGGTGCCCAAGAATTTTGATGAGAAACCAAGGAACGCACTTCATAAACAACACCATCCGAACGATGCTCGAAGAGTTTGAATTTCATCACCAAAAAA
>ML804870.1:28745-40776 GCA_009831015.1 Picea engelmannii | reverse complement strand
TCATATTTTTCTTATAGTTTCCTATGTAAACCTATTATTTCAACCTCCTTTGTTGGTTCCTCATGGACAAATTTCATAATTTTGTCATTGATGAGAGAAACCAATGTTATGGCCCCGATTACTTGCCACTCATGTTCTTCAATGTAATACTTGATTCACATAACCTCATTAAGCATAGATGAAGGATAATTTACTTTCACTTTGATTTAGCACCAATAATTTGATTATCATTGAACCCATGGTTAGTCTTAGACGCAATATATCCTTAATTTTGTACTATAGTTGAAGACAAAGAGAGATCAATGCTATCATGAAGTTCTAGAGCATCACATGCCATAGCATTTTTATCTTGAAACATGATGTTCACATTCTCCATTTTATATTTCAATATTGGGATCATTATTATCCCATTCATTACTATAAATTCCCAAGGTTTTTCCACACATCTTACAAACCACTACTAAAATAGAGGGAACCCAACACCATCAATGAATAAAACAAAATAAACGACAATGAGAGAGTTTTGATCATATGTCAACTAATTTGTCCCTTTAAAAAAACTTCATTGATGTGCAAGGGAGTAATGTGTCTATGAGAAAAGACCCAATTTATCCCCCACATATATTCAATAAGGTGTGTGGGATAAACACACCCTAAAAACAAAACAAAAATTCACAAGAAGCGACCTAAAACCCTAGTATCATGCTTAGAGATTAATGTAAATGCTTTGAGCCAACACCATAGGCCTACAAACGAATACCAAGATAAAGGGAACCCAACACCATTGATGAGGTCAAACAAATAAACTATAATGAGAGAGTTGTGATAGCATGCCACCTAATCTACAATAAGTAATAAAATAATGCAACTTTTGTGGATAATAAAAGAGAGCATGAGATGTCATCATATTCTCCAACTAACTCCATGCATCCACTTGGAAATTCTAGGCATTTCCATACAAAAAGAGGAGAATTGAGTAGCAACAAAAACCACCATATATATAGTGCAAAAATTGTAACTAAACCTTCAATGGAAACATTAGGAAAGTAACCCACTATCACAACAATTATTATGGTTTGTGTAGCCCCATGATATGCATTATATGTGTTTAAGATGACCTCCCTACCCATAACACAATGTTAAAATTCATCTCCAAGAAAAATATCAAATTATGATGTTTTTCTTCATAATCATGGTAGTAAATGTCATATAGAGGATCCTCATATAACTCTCCATTGACAATGATTTAACAAATAATCCCCTTCTTAGGGTTCTATCCAATTCTATTATTTCAATCCTTAAAGATTATGCTCACCACCCCCATCAATATCTCTTTTGTGTTGCACAAAACTATAGTAGTCAAGATCTTGATCCTCCTGGACTAGAGAAAATTTATCCATAACAATCAAAGGGATGATCTCCATAATTGGACTTACCATGTGAGACCTTGAAATTCCTTGCATACCATTTATTTCTCTTGCCTTCAATACAAGCAACTGCAAACTAATTATTCAAAGAAATACGACTTCCCAACACCATGCTATATCAGATCTATTGAATCCAGGGAATTAAACTTTTTCGACCCTGGTAACAATGCCAATCATCAGCTCCCAAAATTTCAATTTGAAATATGAAGTCCCACATAACAATCAAGGCAAGATCGATTATACGAGTTCTCACTAGCACCAAATTTGCTCAAACCACATACTACTTTATGCCAAAGGGATCATCTACTAATATTCCAAAGGGATCCACAAGGGTAACATTGTTTCCTCCTGCATCCCACACTAAAACCACATACTAATAATATGCCAAAGGGATATTAGCAAGTGGATCCATTGCCCTCACTAGTTCCTCTATCATTTCTACATATTGCATATGAGACATAGCATGTTAGTATCTCATCTTCAATAACTTTTGTATAGGTCACTGGTTGTTCTTTTAATGAAACTCCAATCCAACTTATATTCCATTAATTTAACATAAATGAGATGTCACACAATGACATAATTTTTACTCTAGAACCAACCCAAATGGGAATTTTTTTTTCCAGTGGTTACTCAATTCTCATTTTAAGAATCTTTGGTTACAATGTAACTCATGGATCTTTGTGCATAATTTCCTCTTTGGCCAAAATACCCTTTGAGAGTCATGTCAAAAGGACGAATAAGAGATCTTGGGGGTAATGGGTGTTGATGAATGCATCTATGGGAGACATCCTCCAACTTACAAACTTGTGATATGTGGAACACAACAACTATGTGAAGTCTTTCTCTCAGTTTACAAACCTGATAGAAATCCCCTATGAAGGGTTCGTGGTTCCTGCCCAAGACATAGCCAGGAATGTAGAGATGGCCTCCTCCATGATGTGAGTGAGAAGAACTCCAGATTATTATCCGATGTAAAAACTATTTGTTGAGCTAGGACCTGCCTGTGGCTGAGCACAAGGTGAACGTGGGAAATCCCAAAAGTACTGGGAACATCATCATGTGAATAGAAATGAAGATGATGTGATGGCCTCCTCTGAGCAGCAACCGAGTTGACAAGAAGACTTCAGATTATCCTCTTGTTGGTGGCAGTGGGAAAGAAAATTTGTAGAGTGGGCGTGCCTGTGGACGAGCACAGGTGAACATGTGAAGACCTGGTTCATCTGTGCAATGCAGTGAATAAGGTCCATGACATCCCTATGGATGTGCCCCTAGTGGATGAGCACTAGTGGGTGTATCAGATCCTTTTCTATATATTGTTCAAGAGTCAGACCTACCTGTAACCCTAGTTATTGTGTAAAGGGTACAGGCCGGTCCTACCTTATTGTGTCTAAAGATAAAAAGTAAAAGATAATTAATATTAATATTAATAGTAATATTAATATTAATTATTATAATAATGAATAACTAATATATCTAAGTGAGGTCGGCCCTATTGTGCCAATAGATACTTCACTTGATAGGACAAGTCTCATATAAGTAAAAGTAAATCTTTCATTGTAGTCACACACACACTTAGGTGTTTTGGAAATTTCAGCAAGTACTTCTCTTTGGAAAAGGTGCAAACCTCTCTTGGGCGCTAGTATTCTAGGGCTTAAGCACCCACTTGTGTGCTAAGTCATTCTTGGTGGTGAAAGGTCTTTCTCTTGAAGAATATAACAAAGGATTTGGTTGGGTTTTTCTCCCTTGTTTGAGAAGGGTTTTCTAGGATATATCTTGTGTTCTTGTGCATGGTGTTTCTTCTTGTGATCTTGGTTGCTGCAACATTATTGTTTACGGTTAAGACATGATGAAATTAAATGAAATACATGATTAACCTAGCTTATGAAAAATCAACATGGTTTTAGAGCATAGGTCTTGAAAGAACCCATTGCACAAGCATTCTTCACAAGAAAAAGGAAAAACGTCACTGTTGCCGTACATGAAAATTAGGGATTTTTATTGAAGAAGATTTTCAGCCTCAAAACCATCTAGAAAAGTGCACCCTAACCCAAGGAACTCTTTGGCACCTTCAACACATCGTTTCAATGGGTAGATCTCCTGAAAAGTGAAACCATAGTTTTCACAAAGTACCAGAAGTACCAGAGTACCAGAAATACCAGAAAACTAGAAGCACTAGTCCAGAAATCCGCTGGTCAAGTTTGAGGGGGTAAAATTTGGATTTTTAGAAATCTGACTGCACCAACTTACTCGCCTCAGCCCAACGCATCTATCCCCTGGATTAGAATTTCAAAATTTGAAGTTTGAAAAATTAGGGTTTCCTCATAAAACCCTAAGTTGCAGTTGCAGCTTCAGAATCAATTGCAGTATCAATTGCAGTTGCAGTATCAGTTGTTGTACCAGTTGTAGTTACCCTTGAAGTCTTTTAAAGAATTTGGTAAATATTACCGCTAATGCAAGATGGTGCCACTACCTGCAAATGCTATCAGAGGTATGTACTCACATATTTTTAAATTGTTAATCTTTAAAGGGTATTTGCAAGAGAAGGGATCTCTTGTCATAGATCCAGAAGGATATCAAGATCCAACACATTCAGAAGAATAATGCAACCCAGGTTTGATTATTCTAACATGCATCTATTTGTTATGACATTTATTTGATCTAGGTTGTATGTTGAAGCTATGACCATCATACTAACCTTTGGTCAAAATTAAAGTCAAGATATTATATGGATTATAATTGAGATCATAGAGTTTTGTTCTCTAACACAACCTTCTGTCAAGATAGAATATTGTCTAGTAGAAAAAACAGGTTGAAGAAAGCACTTGTTATCTTGAGTGAAGGAGACTTGGAAGAAAAGAAACACACTGGAAGTGAAGACTCCAGGTTTGATTGTTCTAATTGTCATTCCTCTAACTTATATTTCTAAAGTTTGCTACATTACTAATAGGTGTTGTAGCTGTGATAACAATCCTTAAAATTGTTTTGATTCTAGAGATGTACTCATTATTCTCCTTTAGGATATATTCTTGTTTTGGTTCCTCTTGTTTTCTTGTTCCAGACAGGTCAAGAACAAAGGAATATGCTTATCCTTCATAGGGAGTCACATTGACTCAGAGGGAGTCAAAACTATTTGAGAAAGAGGAAGAATAGAACCATCCTTGAGACAATCAATGCAATAATGCATGATCAAAATCCTTCTATTATTTCATGGGCAGAAGCATGCATGACGCAATATATGTTTAGAATAGGAGTCTTCACCAGAATAGAAGCCTTCACCAGAGTGAAGCCTGAGATTGAACACTTCAGGTTATTTGGGTGCCCAATGTATATTCATGTACCCAAAGAGAAGAAGTCCAAGCTAGATCCTTTAGAAATAAAGGATAAAGTGAATCTTGAAAGACATTCCAGATCGACATCCCTGGTCAGAGATAGATTGAGACAAGAAGAAACATTGTCCTTGAATAAGACATAGTCCTTCAAAGATCCAGAGAATCTCATATGGAGATTGACAGTAAGACTATACCTTCTACCCCTTCAACAGTTCAAAGGGAGAAAGACATTATTCCAGTTGATCCAATTTCTCCAGTTGATATGCTCAGTGATATTGCAACAAGGTATAAAATGCCTACCTAGACTCACTATGCAAGAGGCATAAAAGCATACAAGCTTCTCAAGGAACCTTCCGAGAAAGTAAAAGAGTTTTTTCAAAGCTATCCTCCAGTCATGAGACACTTCATTGATGATAAGACTCCATGTCTTAGAAAAGAAACAAGAGAACCAATATGGACAAATGCCATAACAAAAGAGTACCAATATAATTTAATAGGATGGTGCATAAGATATTATTTAGGGAACAGAAAGAGAAACCTATGGTAAAGCATGAAACTAATGAAAGTATCAAGGTAATACAAAACAAGATCTATAGCCAGAGGTTTATCTCAAACATAGGGAGTTTTCTATGATGAAACACCTGATCTAGTGAACCAGATACACTTCCATCCATGAGTTGGAAACTATATTAGATAAATGGATTCTTGATAAGTTTGGATTTCAAACAAGAGTGTTGATGATCTAAACTTATATCATTACAGTATTGGTGACAAAAGCTTGGTCCTGATGACCTATTCAGAAAGCGTTGTTGTTACAAGTAATCCTTGTTTTTTGAATTTGAGATGAAGAATCTAAGTATGATTCACTACTTATTGGGACAAAAGGTATGGAAGATGACTGATAAAATCTTCAGTGAACCAAAAAATCCCTTCCAGTTTATGTTCTACCTTGAAGTCTTCCATGTTTTCCTATTGCAACAGGAAAAATAACTCTGTAGCCTTAAGTGCACCAGAGACAGAGTATACAGAAGTAAGTGTCTGAAGCAATGTGGCTTCACATACATCCGACAGATCTACTTGACCATGTGTTACACATCAACATTACTTTCTTTGATAAGTGTCACAAGTGTCGCATGTTGCTCACAAGTGTCGCAAGTGTCAAGCAAAGCATACTGCCATGATGCCTATGTCATACTGATAACGACATTAAGAAGACACTTGATCTGAAGGAAGAGGAATGGTTAACTGAAGTTAAGTGCCTCTTGCCACCTGAAAGAATCACCGAATCTAGGTTTTTAGAAGAGAGCGCTCCCCTATATCTCTCTTAGGAGCGCTGACGCTCCCCTATAAACTGCTAGGGAGCACTATAGCACTGAAAAACCTTGCAAGAGGAGCAATATTGATTTTAAGAGCACTGGCGCCCCCCTAAAGCCTACTAGGGAGCGCTATAGCGCTCTTTTGAAGGAGGGTTGTCTATTCTGGGCAGGAGTTGGTCTGTTGAGGAGAATAAGGAGAAGATATTTCAATCTTGGAAGGCAGTTGAATTTGAATTCCTGGTTCAGCCATGATCTTAGGTAAGATCCCTAACTCAAGGAGGAAAATCCTCAACCTACCCTAAAGATATCTCAAGAGGTTAAGCCTCTCTAAACCTATATAAGCAGGCTCTATCATGGTAGAATAGGGGAGAAGAATTAGAAGCATGAAACCTATGATCTCATAGGAAACACTCAGTGAACTGGAGGAGAGTAATCAATGAAGTTGTTGTCATACAGATCGTGGATCTTTTGAGCAAGGGTTAGACAAAGGGGATTTGACGAAGCTGCTGCACTCGCATCTACGGTTGTAAGTTACTTCCGTCATTGTTCTCATTAATATGACACACTTGGCCTAATTCTTTCTAGTTTGTGTTTAATCTCACATGAATTTGTCTTCTATAGATAGGTCTATTTCAAGCTAATATTAGTAGAGTAGGAAGTGGTTGTACTCTTGTTTGTCTACAGGGCTTATCGAGGAGCGAAATATCGGATCTCAACTCGGAGCGTGCAGGGACAAACGTCGATAAAAGGTACTTCTTTTCTCCTTCCTCCTCATACATCAGTTTGTATAGATCTAAAAGGAAGTCAGTGTCCATGATAAGCGTCTTCTGTCTTAAGAGTTAAGAGTCTAGCTCTCAAGAGGAGATCTACCTATCCGCAGGGAGATTTTCCTTCAACAGAAACTAGCGATTCCGCTGGGGAGTATCGAATCGAAACTTTTGGTTTTGATTTTTCCTCATAGACCTTGTCTTACCCTTTGATTGTTTTCAGACCTTGTTCACCCCTTTTTGCTTGATTTCATGTGCTGATTAACTCCTACCCCATACTTCTGCCGAAGAAGAACATTTCTTATATCTGACCAAACTGGACGAAGCATGTCGTGATGCCGCTCTCGTTAACGAGGCACATCAGAAATGGATAAAAAATCAATACGACAAATCCATCCGTCCTCGGACTTTTGTAGAAGGAGACTTAGTCCTCGTCTATGTCCATGCTCATGACAAACTAGGGACATGTAAGTTAGAACCTCTGTGGCATGGCCCTTACATTGTAAAACGTGTTCTGCATAGAGGCACCTACGAGTTAGTCAATTATGATGGAATTTCCCTAGGAGAGCCCTGGAACGGGCTTTACCTTAAAAAGTACTATGCCTAGATCACCTAGCATGTGTACGTTGTACATTATTGTATTTTTAGTTTGGTGTGTCTGTTTCTTTCGCGTGCTCGAGTCTTTACCCTTGCCACTCATAACCGTGCCTTGTGTTTTCATGCGCATATGACCTCTTCCTTTCCTATCTTTGTCGGGTTTGTGGATGGCGCTAATTGACACACCCGGAACATTGCTTCAGCGACATGGGTCATTTACCAATTTGACAAGGTGGTGAGTTTAGGAGGTATTTGCTTAGGACCAACAACTAATAACATGGCAGAATATCATGCTGTCATCGGAATTTTGACCCAAGCATCCTCCCTAGGTATCTCTCGTATCATTGTTAACCTAGACTCCCAACTCGTGGTCTATCAACTCAATCGTATCTACGCTATTCGTAATCCTATCTTTCTACGTCGCCACCTACAAGTTCGCCGTCTTGAACAAATATTTGATTACATCGAATACAGACATATTCCAAGAGAACTCAACAATGTTTCAGATTCATTAGCTAATTACATCATGGATCGATATCTCACCCATAGATAAGGTTTCATGAAGGAAAACAAATTGTACATCACATGTAAAATAAAACACATCACATTAAAGACATCATCATTTACAAAGATTTTGGCACTGTAAAAACTCGAAACTGTATATATATACATAGCGTGACTAAAAATGTTTTGATTACATAAAAAAAGTATTTGGAAGAGCAAAATTTTGGGTCTTTACACCCATACAACATCGTCTGACAAGCCATACAAAATATACAATCACCAGAGATATTCTAATCTCTCTGCACTGCATTATGCTGAGAATAACATATCACTACGCACACTACTCGTCTCAGTAGAGAATTAACATTCTCTGGCACCCCCACAGTGTGTCTCTGTAGATGTAAAGGCACTTCTCTCCTCCGTAGAGGAGGAATGCCCATCGTGAGGCCTTGAAGGTTTCTTTCAACCTCCCAGAGACCTATCACTGGTGCCCCTGGATCTACTGCAACCTGAGCACCCCCGCGACGTCCTGGTATTGGTATCTCAGCTGGACGCACTGCTCCCTTGTCTGCATGTTGAAAACAATACATCCATTAAAAAATATTCTACGTACCCAAAAAAAAATATACATATGTTAAAAAACTTAAAACAAAAAAACTAGACAAGGTGTTGCTTAGTCTCTCACCTGACGCATCCCAATCTTCCCTCACTGGTAGAATTAAATCCATGCTCCCACGAAAGTCCACCTTGACATATGGGAAATCTTCTATCCAAAGATATTGGCATCTTATCCAAGCAAAGAAGTCACCGGTGAAACAAAACTCTGACTCGGCCACTAGTCTCGTAGATAGACTAGTCCACCGTTCCATCCGTGGTTCTCCCACTGGTCATACCGCCAATGCAATATGAGGCTGCATCTGGGGGATGCGCTCTAAGAAGAATGAGACCAAGAAAGAACCATATCTGAATTGTTTCTTCCCCATCCTACACCTCGAAACCTGTTCCTTCACGTTCCGAAGAAACCCTGCACTCCAGTTAAACAGTGTTGGCTCCAAACACTGTACGCCATAAGCTATCTGTGATCTCAACGCCATATGTGCACTAGTGCTTCCTGTCACACTCGTGATGGCGAACAAAATAGACTGAAGGGGTAACTCTCTGATATCCTTGATGGCGATTCTACCCCCCACCAGTCTTGCTCCTGGGACACAATGACGTGCCAGGTACACACCCACTTGCTCAGGAAGCACCCTCTGTCCGAAAAAAGCGATAGGAGCCCCTCTTTTCGAGAGTCCAGTCAAGAAGTATACATCTTCCAACTCGATGGTTAGAAGTTGTGTTCCGATCCGAAACCCTTGCTCTGCGACATCCCACAAGTTGATTATGTGCTCGAGAAGAAGGACCTCTTTCTTCATCTTTTGTAGCTTGAAGAATTTCAGAAGGCCACAATCTCTCAACGCGGCCCGCGTACGAGGACTCTGCAAAGTAGCCAAATCATTGAGCTCATGCTCCCGTTCCTTCCACTCAATCATGGTCGTTGCCGAAATCACCTACAAACAAAAAAAAAACAAAGAATTTCATTATTCAATTTTTAGGCAATTTCTTAAGCAATTAAAAAACTTGAAATATATTTCCCATACTATTCAAAAAGGACCACACCTTCCTTTTTATTACTCAATGATCACTATGCAGCAATAAAACGTTTTAAATTAAAATGATTTTCATAATGGTTGCGTGGGCATATTTTTTGAGTTTCTTATGGATTCCTTAACAAAAACGACCTATCTACTCAAGTATCAAGGCATTGGCATCTATGTTATCACCCTCTAAAAGTGTTTTTGTAAACGAATGTCTTTTTCCCATCATTTTCAATAGAGGCCGATTTGATCTTTTTTGGGACGACCTAGGGCTTCGTTTTCTTATTTAAATATTGCTGTAAAAACAAATTTTGAACCATGTAATTGAAATAAGGGGAGATGAAGATCTACTTGGTCCAAACGGAGAGAGAGACGGTCAACCGTAGCTCCGGTATCAAGCAAAACAAATCCACCTCCAAAATGAGAATCTCCACTGCTACAAATCCTTATGCAAAATGAAATGGTAAATGAAGATTTTTCTTGTATTACTATTTATAATTTTTCATTTTTTATAAGGTATAGTTATTTGTGGGTTTCTTTGACAATATAATGGCTTCACTAAACCTATAGATTGCAGTTTTGACACTACAGGTTTCAAAGCAGTTTTGATCGATTGTTTACCTTGTCACATCGATGAGCATAGTCTTAGTTCGTTCTTAAGCTCGAGAATATAAGAACGCACCGGGTAGACTTTTATCTCTTTTTCAGACCCGCATGGACACATGAAAAAGGAACCCTCTGGAGTCACCTTTAAACTCTTTTCAGACTCTCTAAATATGAAAGGATCGTCGAGTGATGTTGCTTCCTTTCACACTCGTTAAAAGGTTCAAAAGGGAATCTTTCGAGTGGTATTTTATCTCTTTTTTGGCCTCGTAAGACTAACTGTACGAAAAAGGAACTGAGAGAGTTATCTTTTAAGTGTTTTTCCAAACTTTATAATCATGAAAAACCTTCGATTTTTCTGTCTTTGGACTCGCTAAAACAAACATCGACAGGACCATACGGGACCGAATCCTTACTTCTTCCAGTTCGTTAAACAAAGGAAGAGGAACTTATCGAAGGTGATTTATATTGAGCATGTGTTACCCTCCTCGAGCTCTTTAAATTAAAAAGAGGTACTCGTCTATCTGGATGGGGTAAAATTTGAAAGAAGCAAGCCAAGCAGTCTCTTGAGAACATTACCAAGTAATTCTTAGAGTCGCCCTTGAACACGACACTTTGTCTTTTGCACGCATTATAATCCGCTGAACCTCTGCACTGATCCAATCCTTTGAGTTTCTTTCACTCCTTTGGGTCACCTGACATAAGTCATAGCATCCACTGCATCATCAATTTTTGATCCATGTCATGTTTCTGCTGTTGTGCCTCACTGTTCAAGGGAAGTATCCGCCTTGAGAGTCAACCATCACAAATATCTTGTTTCAATATCTGTGTCAGTCCATGTTCATCTGATCTACCAATTACATCTTTGTTTCCGTTTCATGTCATTGATGGGGGATACATCAAGGCCCTCCTTCGACGAGTCTATTCCTGTCGACTTCAACACATTATCTAGGAATTAGACTTAGAAACCAGTCAGTACTTTGGGACCTGCAGGCCTCCTCATGTCCGACAGTGGGTTTACATCATTGGCCTCTAATCAGATGATTCTACGGATGTTCGACTTCAGCTCAGCCATTCACATTTGTTGGAATGTACTAGGGTACCTTGGGAATTATTGGCATTAATGGTGATCTCCCTTGCGCTTGTTAATGGTTTACATCATTGACTGGTAATCAAGTGGTTTCTGCCATGTTCGACATCAGGACATCTATTCACATGGTTAGATTCGTACTACATCAGGATCGGTAAGAAGACCCTAGGTTGAGTGATCACTTTGATATGTACTTTTCCCAAGTTGCAAAGGAGTTTCTCTTGAACAATGGCACATATACTGTCACATAGATCCACTTTGTATTGGTCGTGACTATGTCTTGTCATCTTGTAGATCCACTGTGTATTCTTTGTGGCTACGATCAATTCAGGTCATCAGAGTATAGATCCACACTGTATCCTTGGTGGTTATACCTTTTTATCAATACAATTATGGATTCACAGTGTATTTTATGGCGGCCATATCTTGCAAGTCTTGATCACCCAAGCATAGGCCTGCCTTGGGTTTGAAACATGTCATAATATTTGTTGGATGTTTGTGTGTAGCTTCTGTCAGGTTCTCCGCGTCTATACCTGTTAGCGATATTTCGTGTAAGGGGGTTAGAATGTAAAGGAATGGGTTAAAACCCACTTGTCCTAAGTTTGGAATGCTTACGCGCCTGTGGTAAGCTACAAGCAAGTTTGGGCGGCAGAAATTCACGCGCCCAGATCAACGGTGCATATAGGATTCCGCCCCCCCTGCCTTTCTACCTTTAAGCGGAGGGGGGGGGTCCGGAATCGAAGGTGCATCTCTTCGAC
>ML804870.1:0-23508 GCA_009831015.1 Picea engelmannii | reverse complement strand
CGGCTACCAAGCAATCACATTCCGAAAGGACTAATCCCATTAGAAAGGTTGTTCGATGGGAATGATGTGGCAGTAAAGGGTAGAGTTTCAGGTGATGATGCTGACACAGCTGAATGCAACATAGGCACACCAGAGGAGCCCAAGTTCATCAAGTTGTCAGGGAGTTTGACCAAGGAGCAGAGGGCCGAATATACTGAGTTGCTGAGGGAGTTTGTTGATGTGTTCGCATGGACCTACGAAGACCTCAAGACATACGACACATCAGTCATTGAGCACAAGATCCCACTGAGAGAAGAGGCTAAGCCATTCAAGCAGAATCTAAGGAAGATAAATCCCATGCTGCTACCTGTCATGGAGAAAGAAGTGAAGAATATGCTAGATGCCCAAATCATTGGCCCCTTGATATATTCCGACTGGGTGGCCAATTTGGTCCCAGTAAGGAAGAAAAGTGGCGAAATCAGACTCTGTGTTGATTTCAGAAACCTGAACAGGATCTCAAGGAAATATAATTATCCCCTGCCCAACATGGAGCACATATTGCAGAAGGTCACCGGTGCTTCTAGAATATCCATGATTGATGGTTTCTCTGGATACAATCAGATCTCAGTCATGCCCGAGGACTGGGAAAAGACAACCTTCACCACTCCTTGGGGTACATTCATGTATGCCAAAATGCCTTTTGGGTTGATGAATGCAGGAGCCACATTCCAGCGAGCCATGGAAATAACCTTCATCGGGGAAAAAGATAAGTTCGTGGTGATTTACCTAGATGACATAACAGTCTTCTCCAAGACTGATAAAGAGCACCACTGCACTTGAAGAAGGTTTTCCGGAAGTGTCGGAGGTATGGCCTATCTTTAAATCCCAAGAAATTGTTGTTTTCTATGTAGGAGGGAAAGATATTAGGCCATATAGTATCAGCAGAGGGGGTGAGCATTGATCCTAGCAGGGTGGAAGCGATTCAGACCCTGCCACTCCCTAGGTCTAAAAAAGAGGTTCAGGCATTTTTGGGGAAGATTAATTTTCTGAGGAGATTCGTCTCGAATTTTGCCGAACTGGTAAAACACATCACAACCATGCTCAGAAAGGGAAATGAAGTAAAATGGACCACTGAGCCCATGGAATCTTTTGTCCAAATAAAGAAGGCATTGACTGAGGCACCTGTGCTAATCAGTCCCGATTATTCCAAAGATTTTCTGATATTTTCTTTTGCTTCTTGTGATACAGTAGCGATAGTTTTGTTGCAGAAAAATGATCAAGGGCAAGAGCAACCTATTTCCTTCTACAACAAGGCATTGAGAGACGCAGAAATCCGGTACGATATCATGGAGAAGCAGGCCTATGCCCTGGTGAAGGCTCTTAAATCTTTCAGAGTCTATGTTTTGCACTCAAAAATCACTGCATATGTCCCTTCAACCTCTGTGAAGGACATTCTTATACAACCTGACATAGATGGGAGGAGAGGTAAATGGATCGCCAAAATCCTAGAATTTGATCTGGAGATTAAGCCCACCAAGTTGATAAAGGGGCAGGGTTTTGCCAAGTTGCTGGCTGAATCCAATTGCAAGGCTTTGGGAATTAACTTCATCAATGAGAAAGCTGAACCATCCAATAAGCATTTCTAGGGTGCCCTATCACTAGCATCATGCCCCTGGTACAAGGATATCTTGTATTTTTTGCAAGAATTAAAGCCCCCTGATGGATTGGGAAAAAGTAAGGCCAGAGCTTTAAAGCTCAAAGTGGTCAGATATTGTCCCTTGTATTGGAAGGACCCTCTGGGGGTATTACTAAGGTGTCTAGACCCGTAGCAAGCCCAGAAGGTTATGTTCAATTTCCATAGAGGTCTCTGCGGAGGTCATCATTTTTGGAAGACCACAGCTCACAAGATCCTCCGAGCTGGGTATTACTGGCCCACCTTATTTCCTGATGTCTGCAGAGAGATCAGAGCTTGTATCAAATGCCATAAGTTCTCAGGAAAGCAACAACTCAAATCTCTGCCATTAAAGCCTATAGTAGTTTCAACACCCTTTCAGCAGTGGGGGTTGGACTTCATCGGAGAAATTCATCCTCCCTCAAGTGGCCAACACAAATGGATTCTGACTACGACTGACTATTTCACCAAATGGATAGAATCTTTCCCTACCAGAAGCACTTCTCATAAAGTGATTATCAACTTCCTAGAAGATATCATAGCTAGATTTGGCTGCCCTAGAAAAATTGTCACTAACAATGCCTCCCCCTTTCGGTCTGAGCCTCTGGTCAAGTTCTGTGAACAGTTTGAGATTTCACTGATTCACTCTACTCCCTATTATCCTCAAGGAAATGGACTGGCAGAGTGCTCCAATAAAATTCTGATCAAGCTCATTAAGAAGCTACTGGAGGACAATAAAAGGGCCTGGGACTCAAAGCTCAAATTTTCTCTTTGGGCTGATCGGGTGACAACCAAGAAATCCCTGAGCATCTCACCTTTCCAACTTGTTTACGGAATAGAGATCGTTTTCCCCACTCAGCTTGCCTTATCTGTGGCAAATTTCCTCTAGGACTTTGAAGGAGAACCTAACCATGTGGTCAGAAGGATTCATCAGATGGTGGAAGTGCAGTAGATCAGAGAACATGTCATGAACAGGGCCTACAATCATCAGCAGAAGATCAAGCAGGCTTTTGACAGGAAGAGAAAAAAGAAATAATTCGAGCAGGGTGATCTGGTGATCAAATGGGATGCGCCTAAACAAGATAAGGGAAAACACAGCAAATTTGATTCCCTCTAGTTTGGGCCTTTCAAGATCCTTGAAGTATTTTCAAACAACACTTACAGGTTGCAGGATCTGGAAGGAAAAAAAGTTTTCAATGGCCCAGCAAATGGGCATTTCTTAAAAAAATATTTTCTGTGAGCCACAGTCGGCTCTTTTTGTTTTGTTTTGTAAATATTGTTTTGGTTTTCAGCCTAATAAATGACTCCATATCCCAACAACAAAGGCACTGAATCTACAAAAGAGTTCTTAGAGCATCACATGGATGACTCTATCCCCCATGGAGCCAAATGTTAGCGATATTTCTTGTAAGGGGGTTAGAATGCAAAGGAATGGGTTAAAACCCACTTGTCCTAAGTTTGGAATGCTTACGTGCCTATGGTAAGCTACAAGCAAGTTTGGGCGGCAGAAATTCGCGCGCCCAGATGAACGGTGCATATAGGATTCCGCTCCCCCCGCCTTTCTACCTTTAAGCGGAGGGGGGCGGGTCCGGAATCGAAGGCGCATCTCTTCGACGGTCCTGATCAGAGTGCCCGGATCAACAACGCTCAACACTATTCCGGACCCCCCTGCCTTTCTACCTTTAAGCCAAGGGGGGGGGTCCGGAATCGGGCGTGCATCTTCCCAACGACCGAGATCCAAGCACCCAGATCAACAGTGCTCGCGTGATCCCATCCTCCTCAGCTTCTCTATGTTTAACCAACGTGGGCCCTTCCCCCATTATGTCATCTTCCGGAGCCACCTTTCCCCTGCTACCGTGTATCATCTATCCTTCTCCACTCTTTAGTCCAGGTGGTCCTTTCCCCATCTCATCATCCACTCACCACCTGCCATGTGTCCCGCTCCCTTCCACGTCAGCCTCCCACTAAAATGTGCCCATCACGTCTCCTCTCCTGCCTCCTCCGCTTATCTCCTTTTTCCATGTGTCTCCCTTGTAACCTCTCTCACCCCCTCATATTTTCATGCCCCGCCCTCATAACTTTGGGGCCACTATTCCCGTCGTGCACCCCATTCTTCGCGCTGGCTTCCACGTCTATTCATCAGGCCGTTCAGCTAATCCAGGTGGCAACGCGAAGGGCCGTCCACGTCCCTGAGGTGCCGAGTTGGCCGGACCATCCTCAATCCCAAGGAAGCAATTATTGAAGCAGTTGGTGGTGGTTAGACATCGTCTCCACCATAATGGGAAAGTCCGGCTATGAATTAAAGGCACGTCGATTCGCCCACGAAGCTGTCAGAAGTTCGATTGCGTCCGCCGTTGGTGCACAATTATTTAAAGATTGCAGGCGTAGATTGTTAGAATTCATGCAGACCCAATGTGTTTAATGTGATGTCTTGGTTTTGTTGGTGTGGTTGTTCTGAGTATATGTAGGCGTTTTCACCATTTTTGTATCTATCGATGGTAGAGAAAATCTCCCGACTATAAAGTTTTAACAACCATTCTGGTTTCCTGGTTATGCATCTGTGTTTGAGGTTTCTTGTTTTATGACAAACAATTTTCCTTTTCCATCTATGTTTCGTCTCATGCCAGAGAGTTCATGATCGAATGTTTCGTATGAATTAGAACAATTATGTTATGATAAATGATTTATTGTTGCATTACTGTTTTCTCTGGTTTCCTGCATTTGGGTGTAAGAAGATCTTACCTTCAGATGCCTTCTCTCACAGTCTATTAGAAACCTGAGGCTTATAACAGACTCCTGCACTTTTCTTATATAAGTCTTCCCCCTACTCACCCTTGTTACAACTCACTATTTGGAGTTTCTCTAAGACCTCACTCGCTCATGCATGCCCAACCTAGTTTCATAGTTGAAACGATATTGTTCCGAGTTTCCTCCCATTTGATCACTCCTTTATAACAAATCGTGACATTAAACTGATGGGTGTCAGGCTCAGCTCCTGCAAGCAATCTAGGAGTGACTTCTGATGCTAACAATACCCTTGCTTGAAAGTCTACAAAGCATTTCAGTTATCAGTTCTCATCTTTTGACTTCATACTTTGGGGGGAAATCTGTTACACATCAACATTACTCACTTTGATAAGTGTCACAAGTGTCGCATGTTGCTCACAAGTGTCGCAATTGTCAAGCAAAGCATACTGCCATGATTCCTATGTCATACTGATAACGACATTAAGAAGACACTTGATCTAAAGGAAGAGGAATGGTTAACTGAAGTTAAGTGCCTCTTGCCACTTGAAATAATCACTGAATCTAGGTTTTTAGAAGAGAACGCTCCCCTATATCTCTCTTAGGAGCGCTGGCGCTCCCCTATAAACTGCTAGGGAGCGCTATAGCACTGAACAACCTTGCAAGAGGAGAACTATTGATTTTAAGAGCACTGGCACCCCCTTAAAGCCTTCTAGGGAGTGCTATAGCGCTCTGATGGCCCTTTTGAGGGAGCATTGTCTATTCTGGGCAGGAGTTGGTCTGTTGAGGAGAATAAGGAGAAGATCTTTCAATCTTGGAAGGCAGTTGAATTCGAATTCCTAGTTCAGCCATGATCTTAGGGAAGATCCCTAACTCAAGGAGGAAAATCCTCAACCTACCCTAAAGATATCTCAAGAGGTTAAGCCTCTCTAAACCTATATAAGCATGCTATATCATGGTAGAATAAGGGGGAAGAATTAGAAGCATGAAACCTATGATCTCATAGGAAACACTCAGTGAACTGGAGGAGAGTAATTAGTGAAGTTGCTGTCATCCAGATCGTGGATATTTTGAGCAAGGGTTAGACAAAGGGGATTTGACGAAGCTGTTGCACTCACATCTACGGTTGTAAGTTACTTCCATCATTGTTCTCATTAATATGACATGCTTGGCCTGTTTCTTTCTAGTTTGTGTTTAATCTCACATGAACTTGTCTTTGATAGATAGGTCTATTTCAAGCTAATATCAGTAGAGTAGGAAGTGGTTGTACTCTTGTTTGTCTACAGGGATTTTCGAGGAGTGAAAGATCGGAGCTCAACTCGGAGCGTGCAGGGAAAAACGTCGATAAAAGGTACTTCTTTTCTCCTTCCTCCTCATACATCAGTTTGTATAGATATAAAAGGAAGTTAGTGTCCATGATAATCGTCTTCTGTCTTAAGAGTTAAGAGTCTAGCTCTCAAGAGGAGATCTACTTGTGCGCAGGGAGATTTTCCTTCAACACCATGAGATGGTTCATATGTTGATGAAAGAGAGCCATATATAAAGCTCCTTAAAGAAACCAGAGCTTCCTAATGGATTGCCACATAGAGAGATAAAATTTTCTTATGTCAGAGATTTGATGTAGAAGAAAATTGTATACTTGCAATACCTTTCTCCACATGAGAAGACTACAAACTTCTACACCAAACATTTACTTGGTGAAGAATTCCTTCTGAGTTAAGAGGGAGTATGGATGACCTTAGCCAAAAACAAAATTCAGAGTACATCGATATGAGATTTGGCTTGATGAAGAATGCCTCCCTATCTGAGAGGGAGTGTTGATGAATGCATCTATGGGAGACATCCTCCAGCTTACAAACCTATGATATGTGGAACATAGAAACTATGTGAAGTCTTTCTCTCAGCTTACAAAACTGAGATAAAGCCCCTATGAAGGGTTCGTGGTTCCTTCCTGGGATAGAGTCAAGAACGTAGATATGGCTTCCTCCATGATGTGAGTGAGAAGAAATCCAAATGATTATCCGATGTAAAATCAATCTGTTGAGTTAGGATGTGCCTATGGCTGAGCACAAGGTGAAAGTGGGAAATCCCAAAAGTGTTGGGCACAACATCATGTGAACATAAATGAAGATGATGTGATGGCCTCCTCTGAGCAACAACAGAGTTGACGAGAAGATTCCAGATGATCCTCTTGTTGGTGGCAGTGGGAAGCAAATCTGTAGAGTGGATGTTCCTGTGGACGAGCACATGTGAACGTGTGAAGACCTGGTTCATCCATGTAATGCAATGAATCAGGTCCATGGAATCCCTATGGATGTGCCCCTAGTGTATGAGCACTAGTGGGTCTCAATCATTTTGGGTTCTCTAGACATTGGTTGTCCCTGAGGACTATTTCTAAGAATGGTGGCTTAGTCCCCTTCTTCCTCTGATCCATCTTGAATTTGTTTTTTTCTTCCCAAGTTTTTTGGAAAGTGGGCCCTACTTTTTGCTGATCATATAGGCATTTAGCTTGCCTTATGGTATCCTCCAATGTTTTGGGATCATCATATTGTATTTTTTCACTGATGAATGATGACAATCCACTCAAATACCTATGAATGTTAACTATCTCATCCTTGATGAAAGAAACGTACTTCAACATTTCTAAAAACCTTCTTTCATATTCATCTATGGTCATACTCCCAAGTTTGAGTTCAAATAACTCTTTCATTTTCTTGTCATAATATCTCTTAGTCAAATATTTCTTTTCAAAATACTTCTTGAATTCCTTCCAAGTAACATTTTTCTCTTTAATGTGTTGCACCTGCACAAGCTAATCCCACCACGCGGATTCCTTTCCCTTTGATAGATGACAATTATTCCTTCTACATGAGAAGAATAATTATGCAATTGAAAATACTTTCTCATTCTCATCAACCATGTCTTTGCATCTTCATCCTTCTTGTGCTCAACATCAAATGTAGGAGGTTTGATTTTATTCATTTCTCCTCATAGCTCATCCACCCCAGACCTCTTATGCTTCCTGATAGGGAATGGACTTGAGCTGATGTACGCTCTCTTATTGGAATTCCTTGGGGAGTGATGGTGATGTCTTCCAACACTTCTTGTTTTTCTTTTCTCATCAGGAGACCTGTGACTTCCTGATTTGCTTGAGCCACTATCCTTATCCAATTTATTTTCTATTCTGTTCAAGATCCGCATTAACTTCATTTGAAGTCCTCTTTCTTCTCATTTGCTCTCATAAGCCTTTCATTATCATATTTATGGATTTTGGCATCCTTCTGCAATTTTTTAATGGTCTCTACCATATTCATGTTTTCATCCCTTCCTTCTCCATGTCCATTGGAGTTTGTTCCTTCAATGCCCATATAAACATCCATCCCTCCGATCTCATCTTCTTGGCTATAATCCCCTTGTGAATATTCCATTTCTCTATACTCTATGCCGATCCTTATATTATCTAGTTGTTTTTAACTTTGCAAAATGTGCAACCAACAAAACTTTGTCAGGCTAATTGTTTCAACAATTTCATGAAAATATGAACCATTCTGGTTCAATAATGCATCATAATTATTTCTTATGATTTCCTGAAAATTGAATGCCCAGATAATTTTTCTGGGTGAATAATTATATTCTATTTTCCAAGACCTTTCCAACGCATGCTTCCATCCTCAATTCTGAGTCTTGAGAAAAAAGCTATGGTTATTTGAAAATTGTCCATTAATTTTTTTGTTCACTCTTCAACTTGGTGAAATTATGCGTTGTAATTATGCATTTTTGCACCTAATCCATTGGAGTTTTAGTAGGATCTCAATTTCATTTCTTCATATACATATTTTGAACAGTCTGTCCAAGTTTCCCCTCTTTCTGGGTTTTGGGTTGCTAGTTACAACCTGCTGAAGTATAGGCCAATTTGTGTTTTTGGTCTGGAATGCTTCAGGTGCTTTCTTTGCCATCTTAAAGTTTTTTAACATGCCCAAAATTTTAATTCATCTCTAGGACTATTTTATATGGTTCAATAGATTTCCGTGGAATTCTCCCGTGCCTCAATCTGATTCCAGAGTATAAAGTTATGGCCCTTCTAGTTGGGTTTAAAATTGACCCTCCACTATTTGTCCTGTAACTTCCTCATAAAAGCTCCGTTTGACGAACGATTTACACAATTAGAAAGCTCTCTCCGGGCTCTTTCATTTGATCTGAAAAGAGACAATGTACCTTGTTATATTCTATTCTCGAGTTTTTTGAGTAGCTAAAAACGTTGTTTAGGGCCAAAAAAACACGCTGCAAAAAGATGACCTTCAAACAGTATAAAATGTTGCAGAAATTCACTAGTTTTCTACTGTTGTACACCATCCAAACGACTTTGCACGCACAAATTTGAACATGTACACCCATATTTAGCATTCACAACAACACCATAAGGTAGTGCATTCTCCGCGTGCCTATAACCAATGTGTATCACTTCTCTATCGCACCAATAAATGGTGCACACTAGTTTTTTGTCACACACAAATATCCACCGCACACAATTTTGGTTCATGCACTAATACCTGTTGTGCACAATTTTTGTGTCATGCACTAATATTATGCATGCATTACACTCTACACACTGCACCATGCCAAATTTTAGTATGCCCCCACCGCCCAACCGTACTCCGCCCACACCATTAATTAAATTTTTGCTTGACAACATATACCCACATTTCGCGCGCACCAACAAAATTCCTTTGCGTTCTGTCAATATTGCGCACACCACATGCACAATTATTATACATGCGCACACCACACACACCAATATTGTGCATGAACCACTCAATCTACACTGCACAATGCTAAATTTAGTGCGCACACCCACGCACCGATATTTTCCGCGCATTACCACTCTTCACCACACAACGACAAATTTAAGTGCGCACACCCGCGCGCCAATATTTTCCGCGCATTACCACTCTGCACCGCGCAACACCATATTTAAGTGCACACACCCATGCACCAGTATTTTCCACGCATTTCCACTCTGCACCACGCAACGCCAAATTTAAGTGCGCACAACCAGGCGCCAATATTTTCCACACATTACCACTCTGCACCGCACAACGCCAAATTTTAGTGCGCGTAGCCACACACCCTTATTTTCCACACATCACATGATTTTCACTGTGCATCATGCCTTTTTAGTGCACACACCTGCACACATTCATTTTTATGTGCATCAATTCCTCGTGAATTCCGTTGCATAAATTGGGGATTTTGCCAAACTTTTTCCCAATTTTCACCATAGACATTCCGAAACTATGAAATTTGTTCAATTTCACCCCGATAACACCAATTCAACCTATACAACAACAAATCGTTGTTGGTTGACATTCCTTGAACAATTTTTTCCCAAACTCAATTCACGAATTGAGAATTTTAATCAACTAATCTTGCTCCATCTGTCATGGCTTCCCTGTAACTTCAAATTCGACCAATTCTAGGTCTAAAATTTCTAGAACATATATTAAATTAAGAAAATCTCACCACTTGGCCAAATTTCTCAATTTTCCCATGAATTTAACAACAAAAAATGGCGCTTTTTCCCAATTCCATGCAATTGCTTCTAATTTTTACCATGGACGCTTTGTAACTTGAAATTTGGCCACTTTGAAATCAATTCTTTGTGAAATTTCACTTCAACTCAACTTGCTCGGCCCATGCAGGTGCAATGTTGAAAACTGGAGCTCTGATACCATATTGTAACATCCCCAACATCCAACTAGGCTATGCCACCATAAAATTTTCGAACTGTATACAAAATTAAAACATATACATAGAAAAACTCTTATGAAACTTTATATATAAAGATTAAAATAGACACATACATTCTGCAAATGCACATATTCATACATAATAATAATAAAAATACACATGCAACACACACCAAAAAATCCCATAAAAATAAACACATAAATAATAATGCAACATGTAATTTAACACACAATTGACACTTATCTTGGTAAATATATCACCAACTACATCCAGAACTTCCACAAACCTCCCAGCCTTAGAACATGGTGCTCATCACTCTCAGCAATGGGTCACCCCCAAGCTGGGACTAAACTCCACCTGGATAAAGAGATTCCTAACCAGTGTGATGTATCTCAGACAATAGGAAAAACTCCGTCACATGTGCCAACTCAAACTAACAACCTACAGTCCCTCATTCCCCACATGCTTGTCCCACCTCGGGAAGTGTGCCCCTTCTCTGCTCAACAGTCCTTCAACTGCCCCACTTCCTTTCTGGGCTTCAACAATAGTCCAGACAGGAATTTCATAGTCCTATAGCTGCAGTTTAGCACATTCGGGAATTAATTCCCAACAATTCTCTCACCTAGAGATATTTTCTCATGGGCCTGGCAACCTGCCTCTTCAATCTCCCATGGGCCTGAGACCCACTTCTTCAGTCCAACTCCTAATATAACCATGTACAAGTACGAGTATGGGTACATGTACAGTTATAGTGATAGTAACAGAAAGGTACTGAGGACAACACAATGAGTGAGTGCATGATGATGGAATGCTTCCAAAAATGAACTGAGTCCAAACTATATGTATGCATGTTACCAACTTGACACTTATGTTGAGAACCACTTTGGCCCACTTGTCCCCATCCTTAGAACTTAGGATAAAATAATTATCCATACTTTATACTTTAAGGAATATTAATATAATGTTCCTTTTTGGCTTAAGCTGCCTAGCTTAGCCTCTTATCCTTAAGTTTTAGCCCCCTTTCCCTAACTAGTGTAGTTTAGTCCTCCATACTCTTTTATCTTGGTTGGTCTACACACAACAATGTATTATATTAATGTTAAGAGTTATACAAAAATAGTCTCACTGACCTTTAGCATCTATGCTGTCTGGCCTAATTCAACACATAAGCCTCCTAGCTTATAATAACTGGTTCACCAACCTATAAAATACAACATATACACAAAGGATCCTTGGCCTCAAAATTGCGCGCACTTAAGTTTGATGCATGCGGTATCCTGGAATGTGCACACTTCATCATTTTTGTGCGCAGTACATGTGCACACTATGCCATGAAAGGCGTATGCAAAATGATATCAAACAACTCACCAACTTAAGTACATTTTCATTTACATTTACAATTGGGGTTCGGCCTAAGGGTATTACACATAGAAAATCACATGTCCCTCTTGCATAAGGAATCCACCAAGTCGTTCCTTGCAAGAATTCATGCAGACTAAAAAATCCTTTCCAGGGTCTACAATTTTTAAGATAGGGGCATTGGTCAAGAGGTGTTTTAGCTGTTGAAAGATAGCCTCACACTCTACTAACCATACAAACTTCATTCCTTTTTTATGCAATGAGGTAATGGGATGAACAATTTTGGAAAATACCTTAATAAACCTCTTGCAATATCCCACTAATCCCATGAATGATCTTACCTCCATTACATTCCGAGGGGCTGGCCAATATATGATTGCCTTGATATTTTCTGTATCTACAACCACTCCCTCTTCTAAGATTGTGCGACCCAAATACTAGATTTCATTTTGGAAGAAGTCACAATTTCTATATTTGGTTTATAGCTAATGATATCTCAACACCTATAGCACCAACCTAAGATTCTCCTCGTGCTCTGCCTTGGTATTGGAATATACTAGGATATCATCAATGAACACAAGAATGAACTTGTCCAAATACATTTTGAGAATGTTGTTCATCAAACACATAAAGGTGGTTGGTGCATTGGTAAGACAAAAAAGAACCACCACAAATTCATAGTGTCCACACCTCGTTCTAAAACAAGTCTTGTGGATTTCTTCATCCTTAATCATGACTTGGTGATATCTAGATCTCAAGTCAATTTTATAAAATACTATAGCTCCTTTGAGATGATAAAAAATATCATCAATCTTGGGTAATGGGTACTTGTTCTTGATGGCCATCTTGTTCAATTGTTGGTAGTCAATACAAAACCATAGGGTACCATCCTTTTTCTTCACAAAAAGCATTGGTGCTCCCCACAATGACACACTCGACATGATATACTCTTTATCCATCATTTATTTTAACTACACCTTCAACTCTACCAGCTCTGGCATACCCATTCTATAGGGTACTTTAGATGCTGGTATTTCTCCCAGTACAAGGTCTATGGAAAAATCAAGATCTTGCTTAGGAGGAAGTCCGAGTACCTCCTCTAGAAACACATCTTTAAATTCCTATAGTATTGGGGATTCTCAATCTTCAACTTATTATTTTCTATTACATTGAGCACTTGTATCGCATACAAGGGGCACCCTTTTTGGCTAAACTTCTTGAGCTGTAGTGCGAATATTTTCTTCACCGATACAGGATTTTGAATTCCTTGCAACACCCACGTGTTGGCTTAACTATCTTCAGATTCCAAGGTCTTGTCATGGAAGTTCAATTTTTCCTTATGGATAACCAACTGGTCCATGTCTATCAATACATTGCATGACCCAAAAGGTAGGACATTTAATGGTTCTTGTGTGTGCAGTTCACTCATTTCAAACGGGCATGCCTCTATCACTTATGTTACCTTTTTTTTAGTTTCAGTGGCTAACAAAAGTAACCAAAATTTCACATGCTTTTTCCTCTGTAAAGAACATGCTTCAACAACCTAGGGAGAAACATACCTAAGGTTAGAACCAAGGTAAATAAAAATAGAAATGGGTTTTTTTGTAACTATACCTTCCAACTCCAACATAGAAGCTTGGTGGTATGCGTGTCTATCCTCAACAATTGCATAGATTATTGTCACATTCCTCGGCACATAATTAACAATAGAAGCCTCTTGAAAATGGTAAACCATTTTATTGTCATGTTGTCTATGAGGGAATTCCCTCAACAAGTGTGCTTCTCCACAACCCCAACATTGTAGAGGTCCTTTCTTCTAGTGCTCTACTTTCTCCCTTGCTATGTTGTCTTGTTTCCAATTTGAGATGGAAATTTTTTCTCATGCATACTCCTAATAGAATGATCAAACAGGGCACCTCATTTCAGATTATTATATTGGGATGATTTAAATCACTTCCTTTGAAATATGGGCTCATCATTTCTCTTTCAATCCTTAGGAGGCTCTTTCCTATGCTTGGATTGGTCATAGCAACACTTGGCCTTCCTAATGGCGTCTTCCAAAGTCTTAGGCTCATCAAACTCAATCCTATCCTGGTAGGACTGCAATAATCCACTGAGGAAGCACTACATCCTTGATTTACCACCCTTGAGGTAATGAAGATATCTAAAAAACTCCAAGAACCTCTTGGCATAAACATCCAGGGTAATTTGTCCTAACTTATGTTCATGGAACTCCTTAATATTACCATCATAATAATTTTTTGATAAATATTCCTTCCTGAAATATTTCTCAAACTACTTCCAAGTTAGCTGTAATACCCCTTTTTCCCCCAACTTGTAAATATAACTATAACTTGCATATATACTATAGGCAGACACGAATATGTGTGGACATTGGAACTGATGAACCTTTTTATTATAGAAGGAAATGTAGATATATGTGTATTTTATGTTATTAAATAAAATGGAAAGTGTTGCACAACTTCTGAAGGGGGTTTGCCAAGATAGATCATGATTCTATGAGAGAGATGGCGAGGGGAACAAAAAATGGTTGATATGACCCCCACCAGACCAATACCTTACTATATTGATTTTCTCAGACCCAGAACAGTCCTTTGATCCACAAATGAATTACCAATCAGGATGGTAGTTGGAAAAAGTCTCCTCAAGAGTTAATGAGGAGATGGGTAGAGTACCCACTTGCAAGGCTTCCTGACTTGACCATGCACTGGGGATTCAAACCCATGAAATATTTCTAAGGAAGGCAATAAAGGAAGGAATTCGGGGGAAGAAAAGAGGAGCACAAGAGATGAGTCAAGGGAGAATTTGTCCTGAAGGAGGAGAGCGCATGTAGCTCTTTGGTTATGAGGAGAATTGAGAAACCAACTTGATCTGGGCGCGAGAGGTTGTTGGCAACATTTATAGTCCAAGGTGATAAATGAGGTTGTAGGAAGACGAGTGTTTGAGGAAGCACTCGTCGCAGGCCCCCTTGCTTGGTGAAAAGAAAACCAATTTCCAAGTCCCCGTGGGAGGAGGAGAGTAACCTCTGTACCTGACTGTTGCTAAACAAGAAAGAAGATCTTCTCTCTTAGAGAATCATGGTCTAACTAGGGGGTGGCCAATGGTAAATATGTTATGGAGTGGTTTTTCCTACGGTTGGGTGGAAACAAGCACCCCTCTCAGCAGTTGCTTCACGATTCTAGTTTCTGATAAGTATTTTCATACTCTGTGTACTGAAATGGAAGTGATGGTTGAATGTTTGTGTTTATGGTTAAATTCTACAGTGTTTGATAAATAATTAGAAATTATTATTATTTTTCTATAAAACTTTTGTATTTACATGGTTCCTGTTTACCTCGGCTTAGAAATAGGAGAACTATTAGACATGGGTCTTTAAAAAGGATTTAAGAACAAATCTACGATTTATGTACTTGTTGAGAATCCCTTAGGGAAACTTCCCAAGGAATGATTTCATAATATAGGAGTTAGGGTAGAATTCACTAGAACACGTCGGTCATATAAACCTCTCAACTCACCCTTCGCAGGTCACCAAGTTCTAACTTTGTGAAAGGAGGGTGCCTCCTTCAAACCCTTCTCCTGTGTGATCGATGGATCATGTCCATGGTTCAAACCAAATCACAACTAAGTGTTAAGCATTTATCCTCAAGGATCATCCAAGAATCCATATGAACAGGACCTTGGAACCCTTCGCTAGGCTCGAAAGGAGCTAATATTTTATGGCTTCAGAACTCTGGCAATTCAGAGCTCCAAGACGCCATGACCTTACAACCACCAAAATCCCCGATTGTCAGAGTTGAAAACTAATGTGAGATGTGGATCTGGAGCGTCCCTTGATAACCCCTCGCAACCGTCCGATCCACCAGTGGAGGGATTCATGTGTAACACCATGACAAAGTCCTACTCTGGGAGAAAAGGAGTACTAAGCGAGGATAACCTTGAATTTCGAACTTGTGAAGTAACAAGAGCCCTAGATATGAGGATGCTCCAGGACCCTTCCTGGCCATTGGATCTAATTCGCAGTCTGTTTGACATTGACTGCTTCGGGAGAATAGAGGCATTATAACATCAGAACCCCTGAATTCCAAACTCATGAAGCGACGAGAGCCGTAGATCAGAGGATGTCGGAGGATCTTTCTTGGCCTTTGGATCTATGCCGCAGTCAGTCTGGCATTGACCACTATGGGAGAAAGGGAGTGACAAGAGGGTTGGACCAACGAATGCCAAACTTGTGAAGTAACATGGACCGTCTATCCGGGGATGCCTCGGGATACTACGTAACCATTAGATCTAGACAGTGGTCAACCCGACATTGAACACTCTAGGATTAAACAAGAAGTCACACTGCGGATCCCTTGAACATCAAAGTTGTGAAGGAAAGGAGGCTATAGATTCGGAGATCTACATGGATGCATCTCGACCATGAGATATCAAGAGTGTTGGAAGGCTGTCAGTCAGGAGTGAGGTGGTACGCTGACGTCACCCAAGGTGACATGGACCCACGTTCGACGTGCCACTTGTCACCTTGAGTTGTAATTTTCATGGACCCTATGTGCCCATTAGAACATGACACATGCCTTACCGCGTGTCACCCCATGTCACATATTTTCTTGTCCTATTAGTAGGTGGAGTACTTGGGACCCACCTATCCTTGCCTATGCATTTAATACACCATCACGCACAAGGATGAACCCTTCGGGAGTTCAGGTCTTTGGGACTTTAGAGGTTTTGGGTGTAGTATATTAGGAAATCCAAAATGGACGAAGGCAAGAGCCATGTGGAAAGATTGTGGGGTTCTTCAGAAGTTTAGGATTTCAGACTCTGAAGGATAGGCGCGTAGAAAGAAAAAGGGGCATTCAACGTCGAAGTGCCAAACGCCGAATTTTCCCTTAATCTTATGTATTAAATGAGGATGAAGCTCTGTTGTTGGATTTGATGGAGGAGGGACTTTTGCCAATGATGCAGGGATGTTGGGGAATCTCTGAGACTTTGAAAAAACTTGGGATTGTACACATGAGATATACTTACGTGGGTGCCACGCGGGTCCTTGAGTAATAACGCCTGAAGAATTTTAGAAGGGCGTATCTTTGAGTCCAAAACTCGAATTTGAGTAGGGTATCCGTTGATATATAGCTCATGATCAATAGAATAGGAAGAAGATTCTAGGGAAAGGGTTCAATATGATTAAGGAAAGAAAAATTTTGATGCCCCATCCTTTAAAAATTTCTTTAAGGGGTTGGGTGTATTACAAATTGGTATCAGAGCATGGCAACAACACTTGACTTGTTTGGGCTAATGAATGAGTCACATAAATAAATTATTAGAGAAATTTTAAGGGGTAACACCTTATATTACTCCTTTCATAAGAAACTCATCTAAACCACTGTTGAAGAGAGGAATGAAAATTTATGTTGTTGTTATATGTTTTGAAAAATCTGAACTGTGTGCTATTTATAAACTAGTAGATCATTAACTAGCAGAAAATATTTTATCAACATTCAAGCAGTCGGTGGGAAGTAGGAAAACTATAGCATAAAGGATGGTGTCACTCCATGAATTGGGGGAGATCTCCCACAATAGAGAGGAAGAATCTGATGAGACGAGGGTGGTGGAAACCCCTCCAGACTTGACTGAAACTGTAAGAAGCCTCATGGAAGAATTATAGAGTTGTAAGGATGACAATGAAAGGTTGATAAAAGAACAAGAAAAACAAACTAAAATTAACACAGTTCTACTGCAAAGCCTATTAGATATACAAAGGCAACTGCAACATGGACCGAAAAATTAGTCATGTGGACATACATCATAATAAGAAAACCCAAAGTCCACCTGATATCCGAAAGCATGGCACTGAAAGTGGCCACACAAGGAGGAGCACCTCAAGGAAGGCCCAACATGGAGCCAAGAGACACTCAACGGAAGAATCCTCTGGTGAGGATACTGGCAAATCCAAGGAATATTCTAGTAGAAAAACTATTTCACATTCCCAGAAGAGAATAAATAAGAGGAGACACTCCAAGAGCCATGAACCCGAAGAGTTTAAGAAGGCTAAACCACCCACTTTCGATGGAGAGATTAAGAGGGGGAAGAATTAGAAGTTTGGCTGCTTGGATTGAAGAAGTACTTCAGAGTCCATGAATACTCTGAAAACTTAAAGGCTCAAATATCCATTTTCAACAAGAATGGAAATGCATCCATTTGGTGGGAGGACCTTAGGAATGGGAAAGGAATACATGAGAAGGACTTGTCATGGAAGAAATTTGAGAAGTACTTCAAGAAGAAGTATCTATCAGTAAAATACTTAGACGGGAAGACCAAGGAGTTCTATGAAATCAAGTTAGGACAACTCACAATAGATGAATATATCAACAAATTTCTTGAGCTGATGAGGTATGTACCATACATAAAGGATGAAAAGGTAAAGATGCAACGATTTATTATTAGACTACCTCAGTCCTTCCAAGATAGAATTGAATTTGGTGAGCCAAATACCTTAGAATATACTATCCGGAAGGCAAGATATTTCTATTAGCAATTCAAGAATAAGACATAACCTCATGAAGACTGGAAGAAGAAAAGTGATTCAGGATTCAAGAAGAAGGGGTTTAAACCCTCAATATTTAAGAACCATGGGAAATTTTCTAAGATGAGCCTTCCTACTAAAGGTGTATATCAACAATTTTTTTTATCTCAGAGTGGAAATAAACCCTTTGGAGCAATCCCAGGTAAGAATGATAACATGAAGAGAGAACCCTTGAAATGTTGGGGTTGTGGAGAAGAATGTCTGCCAAGGGAATATCCACATAGACAACAAAGCAATAGGACGATCTACAACATCTAGGAGGCTACCACAGTCAATGATTTGGCTAGGAGAATACCACAAATTTATGCAACCTTGGATAATATAAGACAAGATGACCACCAAGCTTCAGTGGTGGAGATGGAAGGTATGATTGCCAACCATCTAGTTTCCATTTTAATTGACCCCGATTCTAATATGAGTTATGTTTCCTCTCGAACTGTTGAGAAATGTAAATTGAAACAAGTTAAACATGTTAAATCATGGATGGTACAACTAGCCACTGGAACGAAAAGAAAAGTAACATAGGTCATACCAACATGCCAATTCATTATGAATGGATTACCCACCCAAGCAACCCTAAACATGCTTCCTTTAGGATCTTATGACCTGCTGACTGGCATGGATTGGTTGGCTTCCCATAAAACCAAGTTGGACTGTTACAATAAAACTTTGGAGTTTGAAGATGAAGAAGGGAGAAAGATAACCCTACAAGGGATTCAAAATACTGTCTCAATGAGACAAATATCAGCCCTTCAAGTGAAGAAGTATTGCATAAAAGGATGTCCTTTGTATGTAATACAAGTGTTGAACTCTGTTGAGAACAATAAACCAAGCCTAGAGGACCATCCCATATTAAGAGAGTATAAATATGTGTTCCCAAAATAGGTACCAGGTCTACCTCCAAGAAGAGATATCATCTTTTAAGTAGATCTTGTACTAGGAGCGGTGCTAATGTCTAAGAAACCCTATAGAATGAGTATACTAGAGATGGTTGAGCTCAAACTACATCTAAAGGAGATTATGGAAAAATGCTACATTCTTCCTAGTGTGTCTCCATGGGGAGCACCAACCTTGTTCATGAAAAAGAAGGATGGCACACTCAGGTTGTACATAGACTATAGACAACTCAATAAGATGACCATTAATAATGAGTATCCCTTTCCAAGGATTGATGACTTGTTTGATCAATTAATGGGTACTACAATTTTCTCCAAGATTGACTTGAGGTATGGATACCATCATGTCTGAATTAAGGATGAAGACATCCACAAAACAACCCTTAGGACAAGATATGGTCACTATGAATTTGTGGTGGTGCCATTTGGGCTTACCAATGCACCAACCACTTTTATGTGCTTAATGAATAATGTACTCAATAAGTTCTTGGATAGATTTGTGTTGCTTTTCATTGATGATATCCTAATCTATTCTAATAATAGGGAAGAGCATGAAGACCACCTCAATCTAGTGCTTCAAGTGCTAAGAGGACATCAACTCTATGCTAAGTTTAGTAAGTGTGACTTTTTCTAGAAACAAGTCCATTACTTAGGCTATGTTATTTCTGTAGAAGGAGTGATAGTTGATCTTGATAAGATTAAATCCATTATGGATTGGAATACCCCAAAGGATGTATCCAATATCATATCCTTTATGGGCCTAGCAGGATACTATAGGAGGTTCATAAAGGGATTTTCCAAGATTGGTTTCCCAATCACCTCCCTTTAGAAAAAGGGAGTTAAATTCATTTGGACATCATAATGTGAAGAGAGATTCCAAGAACTGAAATACCTTCTAACCAATGAACATGTACTGAAGATTGCAGACCCAAACAAGGACTTCCTTGTGTGTACAAATTCCTACAAGGAAGGGTTTGAATGAGTCCTTATGCAAGAAGGACATGTGATTTTCTACGAATCCATAAAATTGAATGAGCATGAAATAAATTGTGTGACCCACGATTTGGAATTGGCTTCCATAGTGCATGCTTTGAAAATGTGGAGGCATTACCTCCTAGGTAGAATATTTTTTCTTATGACAGACCATATTGGGTTGAGATATTTGTTTGACCAACCAAAACTCAATGTTAGACAAGTTAGGTGGATGGCTCTCCATAGTGAGTTTGATTTTGAAATCAAACATATCAAAGGAAAATAAAATAGGGTGGCATATGCCCTTAGTAGAAGTATGAAAGTGATTCACTTGGCAGTTGTAAGCACTTGTGAAACATATGTCAAGGACAGAGTCAAAAGTGCAAAAGAAACAAATGCATTTTTCAAGACCATGACATCATACTTAGAGTAAGATCCCACATGGTTGAAGTATGAGGATTATCAAATTCTAAATGATGGCTTGCTAACCTACAAAGGCATGTTGTATATTCCAAATTGTGACAACTTTAAGAGGTTCCTAATGGATGAACTACACAAAATACCATATACTGTTCATCCTGGTTATCAGAAAATGATCACGACCACTAGGAAACTATTTTATTGGCCTGGATTGAAAAATGACATAGATGATTACTTAGCTAAGTGTCTAGAATGTCAACAAGTTAAGGCAGCGAACCGACATCTAGTAGGGTTGTTTCAGCCCCTACCAGTCCGAGAATGGAAATGAGAAACCATCTCCCTGGATTTCATCACAAGGTTACCAAAATCAAGCAAACATAATGACGCCATCATGATAGTTGTGGAAAAACTGAGCAAGGCTGATCACTTCATTCCCATCAAATCAAATTGCAAGGAAATATATATTGCTAATATTTTCATGAAAGAGATATTTAGACTGCATGGCATGCCTAAGGAAATCATATCTGACCGAGATACAAAATTTACTTCAAACTTTTGGAAATCTCTGTTTACTGGTTTTGAGACTAAATTGTTGTTTAGTACAACCTATCACCCTCAAACTTATGGGAAGACATAAAGTGTAAACCAAGTGTTATAGGACATGTTAAGGATGCATGTAATGCATTAGCCCAAGAAGTTGGAATACTACCCACCACTGGTAGAATTTTCGTATAAAAATGACTATCAAGAGTCATTGAAGATGAGCCATTTTGAGGCCCTCTAAAGTAGACAATGAAATATTCCAATTAGCTGGAATAACCCAGTAGACATCATTACAATCAGGCCATACATGCTAAAGGAACTGGAACAACAAGTAGTTTAGATAAAACAAAATATGAAAATAGCTCAGGATAGACATAAAAGCTCTGTGGACAGAAAGAGGACTCCTTGAGAGTTCAAAGCAGGGGATCATGTATATCTTCGAGTTAGGCCCATGAAAATTTCCTTGAGAATGGGAGATTTTTCCAATCTGTCACCTCGGTATTGTGGACCCTTTGAAATTTTAGATAGAGTGGGACCCGTATCATATAGACTAACAATTCCTCCCACATTGAAGGCACATAATGTTTTCCTTGTTTCTATACTGAAGAAATATGTACATGGTTCTAATCATATAATTGTTTGGTTTGTGATTCAGGTGGAACCAGAGGGAGAATTCCTACCAGATCCACAATGCATAATAGACAGGAAGGAAATCCCACTTAGGAACAAAATCATTGCACAGGTTAAGGTGCAGTGGAAACACTTTGGTCCAGATGAAGCTACCTAGGAAATGGAGGATTCCATGAGACATGCATACCCATTTTTGTTTACTTCTATACATAATGAGCACATCGACATATAGAACATAGAGGACGATGTTCCTTTAAGGGGTAGGGGATTGTAATACCCCTATTCCCCCCAGTTTGTAAATATAACTATAACTTTCCTATAGAATATGGGAAGACTTAATATGTGTGGACATTGGAACTGTTGAAATTTTTTATTATAGAAGGAAATGTAGATAGATATGTATTTTTTGTTATTAAATAAAATGGGAAGTGTTTCACAATTGTTGAAGGGGGTTTGTTGGTTACTATTTCCCTTCTCGGGTTGTCTGAGTTATTGACCCAGGGTTCATGTGATTCGGGGTTCCAACAAAGCCTCTAAAACTATTCGCCCTCCTGGTAAACCAGAAGGCAACACAACCCCCATAAGGTACTGCACAATGTCACCTGAGATAACTTTAAATGGGTGACTGTAAGACTCAGGTGTTTACAACCTAGGACAGAGTAGGGGATAGGGGTTTCTTGATTAAATCCAGGTACTGTGAGCTGTAAGGTAAACTACTTATTCCTTGAAGTCACATACGTATATCCCATAGTTTAATTCCAACAAAGTATAAATAGATTCATAACAATGTATTAATTCATTCATCAAGCTTAACCATTAATTGCTGAAAGAAAGTAGAGACATGCATACATTCAACACATTATGCAAGTATTACCGTGGTTCACCCCCTCCTGGGCTACGTCCACAAATATTTGGCTCTTGGCTATTCTATTATGACAATTCTGCATTTCTGGCACCGTGCACTTACAATTCTCCAAAAAACTAGGTAAGATCTATGTGAGGCGAACTAGATCACACCAGGCTCTACAGCCTGTGGTCCAATCCTCAAATCTACCTTCTCTCGTATCTTCTTTTCTCAACAACTTACAAAATTGGTTCATACAGCTAAAAACATTACATATCGCCTACGCTCTTGCGTGGTTACAGTCTCCAAAACTTCACTCCAAAGCCTAACCCTCAACAATAATAATAATAACAACAACCATCCCTATATGATACTTTCGTATCTATATTTATACATTTCGGGCTCTTCAGCCTTTTACAAAATATTACCAAAACCCTAACCCTTCTTACGTTAGGTCTTTCTCCCATGCACGTGTTGTTCTTCCTCCATTTGTCACTTTCCTTTGTGCACGCTTTCTTGCATGCATGCGTGCTGTTCTTTTGCCAGTTGTTACTTCAGTTTTATGCACACTTTCTTTCCCATGATCGTTCTTCTTTTCCCTTCAGCCTGGTGCCAACAGGACCCAAACACTGACATGTGACTCATCCCGAGTCACCTAATTTCTCTGTGCTTCCTTGATCTCCTTGGTGATAGTTTGGAACTTCTCCTGCAACTCTACTTGTTTTGTCAGTGCCTTCTTTTTCCGAATTTCCTTTTCCCACTTGTTTCCTTTTTTGATAGGGTTGTTATCGTTCCCTTGATAGCTTCGTGTTTCGTATGCGACTTGTCCCTCATGCTGTGCGCTTTTTTTTTTACTGCGCGGTGGGTGGTCGACTATCCTTGTACAGCTTCAGCTGGCTCCCATTGATCATTCCTCTGAGGTCTACGCCTGATAGATATATTAACTGTACAAATCCTCCGTCCGTGACAAATTTTACCTCGTATGGTCCTAGCCAATTCATTCTCATCTTTCCTGGGTGCTGCAACGATTTATTGTCATAGAGAAATACTAGATCTCCTTCCTTGAACATCTTCCTCTTGATGTGGCAGTCGTGCCAAG
>ML804869.1:117559-131348 GCA_009831015.1 Picea engelmannii | reverse complement strand
ATAATATTAATTGTATGTTAATTATAGGAATATTTAGGAAAAGTTACATTTTAATTTTAAAACTTAATCTAAGATTTGATAACTTTTGTATATAATGGAAATCATATACTTTATTTACAAAATTTAAGTTCCCTTTTAAAAATGACAATATAAGAAAAGAAGGAAAATAGAAAATAAATATATAAGATAAAAAAAAATGAAAATAAACCTTAATTATATGGTTGAAATGGTTAATAAAATATAAGATAAATGTATCCTGTAGAATAAATAAGTGATGATAAGAAAACCTATTAATTGAAATATTTAAATTTCATGATGCCATATGATGAATGTATCCAAATGGGGTAAAGACATGGTATCAATCAATCTAAGTCTCATAAGACTAGTTAGGTGGATAATTGGAATGAATAAACAAGTGGTGATAAGAAAACCTATTCATTGAAATATTTAAATGGCATGATGTCATATGATGAATTTATCCAAATGGGATAAAGATGTGGTATCAATCAATCTAAGTCTCATAAGACTAGTTAGGTGGATAATTGGAATATTTGAATTTCATGATGTCATATAATGAATCTATCTAAATTGGATAAACAAATGGTATCAACAATCTAGGTCCTTAAGGAGATTTCTGTGGATCACGTTAAAAAGTGCCAAGACAAATCAAGATTGGAAATAATAGAAAGGACCTAGCAAAAGACAAAGAAAGCTTGGACAAAAATAGTGAAGAAAAAATCTCCTTCAAGAGCATAGTAAATGGTGACAAGAAGTTGAACCCTTAATCCAGTTTAGTCATACATTAAATTTTTTATCTTTTATTAGAATTTACTCACCTAAGAAATACTAGAATGAATTTTTTGGGGATTTAAATTTTTTTATGTATTTGACAAATAAGGAGTTGACAATTTTAATTGAAATCCAAAATTATCTATTTTATAATCTCATTGTGATACTTGACTACAATATTTTTTAATACAAATATCTCGTGATTATAATTAAAAAATTGAGAATAAACATTATTATTTTTTATAAATAAATTATCTCCAATTATTAATATTATGTATTTTTTATATTTTTTTCTTAAATAATTACATTACCATTTTTATAACTAAATTGATGAGAAAATGAAAAAAATAAAATAATAATATACAGTATGTGTATTTAATTTTTTTTTTCTTTTATAATATTTATTTTAAAAGTTACCACCCTTTATAACTAAATTGGTTTTTTTTTTTTCCTTTTATAATATTTATTTTAAAAGTTACCACCTCTTATAACCAAATTGTTGAATAACAAAATGAACTCAAAAAAAGTGATATACACTCTATGTATTTTTAATTTTTCTTTTTTCTTTTATAATACATATTTTAAAAGTTACTACCCTTATAACTAAATTGATGGTCACTCAAATTTTGTTTTCTTTTATAATATATATTTTAAAAGTTACGACTTTTTATAACCAAATTGATGGTCACTTAAGAAAGTTTGTAGTGATATTATATATCTTTGAAAAGTTATGATTAAGAAAATTACTGGGGTTGTAACGTTGTAACACTAATATTAAAATAAAAGTTAATAAATTTTATTATAATTTTAAAGATATATATATTGATAATAATGATGATGATGATTGACATCCATTAAAATTGAATTAAAATTTAATTTGGTATATTTAATTTTAAAAAGTTAAGGAATTGCTTAATTTACTTTAGAATTTTGTTTGTTTGTTTGAAAAGTTTTTAAAAAACATTCATAAATAAACATAATTTTAATGAGTTAAAAGGTTACCAAGCTTGGTATTGTAACAAATATTTTGAAACTGTGATTTAATGTAGGTGTAGCTGAGACATTTTAAGATAAAGTGATTTTCATTTTCAACCCTCTTAGTGTCACAAAGATGACAAATTCTTTCGACCCACTATTGTCAAACATGTTGTTTCGCTATGGATCTCATGAGAGTTTGATCTTATTTTAGCAAGTCGATTTTCAAAACATAGAGATACAATGACATCTTCCTTGATTGCCCAATACTTTATCCAAGACTTGGCATCTTTATGCCCAACTCGCTTGAGTCATAGGAAATTTTGACTAGAGTTTCAAGCAATCTTAGGAAGCCTATTGTCTTCTATTTTTTTTATGTTGTTCTTGTACATTAAGTGCCTAGTCATAATTGCACCCTCAATGGGGAAAGAGTCGCTTCTATGAGGATGATAGGATAGGGTGTATTTCCTTTAATTTTGAGATTATAAGTTATAAAACACTTTTGGAGTTTCTCTATATGTCCCCACGATTCTCTAGAAGCGCTGCAACCACAAAGTTATTTTCTTATTATCCCATAACCAAAATTTATGTTTATTTACAATTATTTTCAATCCCATAACCAAAGTTATGTTTATTTCCCATTATTTTCAAGTCCATTATTAACTTTTCGCCCTCCATATATCCTTTTCTCAATGATATAGTTAGTTAAGTTTGTGATGAAGATTGATTTGGAGATGTTTATATGAAATCACTTCCTCCAAATTGTTGTTGTCATACATGCAATCAATGTAAGTGATATTTTTGGATTTAATTATCATAACCTTAGTTTTGTTAGTGTTCACCATCATACATGTACTAGAGCAAAAAAATATTAGAGTGAAGTTGATTATATTTAAAAATAACTGGTTGAACTCTAAGAAGAAACCACATGCTATTAACCATTAAACCCACTCAAACTACACACATTAAACATGTACTTTTATAAAATATGAATATGAGATTTTTTAAAACATAGTTCCAGCAATAAGTTTAAAAATTTTATGAAGAAAAAACACATTTTGCTAACAAAACAAGCTTACTTCCTAAACTGATACTTGAACTGAAGATCCAGGAGCAGTTCTTGCAGAAGCTATCTCTGGTTGAACTGAAGATCCAGGAGCAGTTCTTGCAGTAGCTAGCTCTGGTCCTTCGAGGGCTATCCGCCTATCCCTCTCGGTTTCCGCTGTATCTCCCATAAATGCTATCTCCCAATCAGTAGGTCGAGTCTATACGATAGTGTGATATTGTGTGAGGGAACCGGCCAACCTGCCAACTGTTATAAGGATCGGCGCCTGAACAACATAGAGCCCACTAAGGAGCTTCAAGCTTGCGTTCTTTTTACCATTTGAACATATTTAACATCATTGTAAGAATATATTAAAGTTGAAAATATGTGTGAAGTCGAACTCATCCATTGATTGAAAAAGAAATAACCATGTCATTTCAAAGCGTAAATGGTAGTAAAAAATGAGAAATTATATAGTGGCCAAAGGATATATATCTGACCCAATTGCTATTTTATTTAGGATTGATTTGCACATGGAAGATAAATCAACGATCCATTGTGAAGGAACCTCAAGGCGCTATGTATTGAGCGTGGGAGAATGTCATATAGACAAACACATATAATAAGAAGTAACCTCAAGGCGCTATGTATTGAGCGTGGGATAATGTCATATAGAAAAACATATATAATAAGATTGTAGGTATGTGGATGTGGTTATTATTTTTTCTCAATATATAATTTAAATAAAATTTGTGTGTAAGTGCTGGAAGTTTGTAAAAATGATAATTCAGTGGTTTGCAAAATCTGTAATGTATTATTTTGGCAATAGGTTTATAATTTTTTTTTATTGTTTTTAATGTAATTTTTTTTTAGTAATAAAGATAAATTTAGGTTGAATTTTATTTATTTTTTTCTTTTGTTAAAAGTATAGAGAGAATTATGGAGAATGATCAATACCAATTTATATTATTTAGTGTTATTGTAATGACATAATTTGTAGATGAACAACATTATGTATATGTATATGTTTAAGATTAATTTCATCATTTAAAATTTACTCACTTTTTTTCTTTCTTCACTTGATTGAAAGAATAGATAATACTATCGAAAAGGATCATTGTTAATCCATCTTCTTCAACTTTTAGTATAGTGTCAGTGACACAATTTGTTTAAGATGAGCATTTTAAATTTACTTAGTTTTCTCATTTTGTTGTAAACATACATAATATTATTTAGAAGTATAATTTAAGAGTTACATGATGATTGGAAGGAATAATATTTCTATGAAAATGAATCATTTTTCATTATATTATAAGTGCTATCAATATACCTTAATATTATATTTTTCATGATACCATCAAATTGTTTCAAATTGTTTTTTATTTAATTGACTCACTTTAATTTTAATTGAGTTGAAGTTAATTTTTTTAATTTAAAATTATTTAACATGACACTATCTTGACAACTTCTCTCCATATTAACACAATAATCATAATCAAATTGATTATCTCACTATTTTACAAATGTAACAAAATTATAAAATATTTATCTTAAACCAACTTGCAAAGTGATGTGTCTTAGGTTACAGTGCATGATGTGTCTTAGGTTACAATGCATTTTCTTTTATAAATTCTAATTGTTAAAACTATGTCATTATAATGACCTTGGTGATATATCTTTGCGCTCTGCAAATTGCATATAAATATATACATTCCTTCGATGTACCTTTTATATTTTTAATGTGTATCCTTATATATTGATTTAATGTGTATCATTGAATATAAAAAGTGTTGCATGGAAGTGTAGTCCCTGCCAAGTAGTTTATAGAGTGATTTTTTGAAAATGGGGAGAGTCGAGTAATATTGTTAAAAAAACATAAATTAACAGTATCGTAAGTAAACGGTAATTAGAATAGATGTTTAAAAAATATTAAAAAGTTATGTTCAATTTTTTTTTAGAAATGAAATGATTAAGAATATTGTAAATATTAAAAGGTATATTGAAATTACATTGAATAGTAATTTAATAATTAATGTGCATTGCCAATCCTTTCGAAATTGTGTGGTGAGTTGTCACTAAGCAAAGCAATGCCAATCTTTTTCGAACATGTGTGTTCAGTTGTCACTAGTAAAAGCATAATCAATGTGCATTAGGAAGGGCATGAAGGTAGCGGGGATGGAAGGAAATGATAAATGCTTTGAAATATTTTTGAAGGCAGGTAGAGTGAAGCTTGTGAGCTGGAGGAATTGTAAAGCACAGAAGTTTTCGATGCAGGATGTACATCAGGGAATTGTAGATGGTGGAAGTTTTGGGTGCAAGATTTATATTAGCGCCAACCTAGGGATCGACGGCTATAAAGTTGGATAACTATGCAATTGTATATCACCAAAGTTTTGGGTGCAAGATGTATATCATGGAAAAGGGGGAAGGAAAGTTTGGTTACAGAATTTCGGTTTCTTTCTTATTAAGGCCAATAAGAGAACCTGTGTGTTGATTTGTCGCTACTAAAAGCATAATGAATGTGCATTGGGAAGGACGAGAATGTGGCGGGGGTTGAAGAGAGCGATAAATGGTTTGAAATTTTTGTGAACTTGGGAATAGTGAAGGTTGTGGCCATAAAGTTGGCTAAGTATGGAATTGTAGATCAGGGAAGTTTAGGGTGCAAGATGTATATCACGAAACAAAGGGAATGGGAGTTCGGTTGCACCAACCCAGGAACTGACGGCCATAGAATGGGCTTGGTATGAAAAGAAACTTGAATGTCTTTTTTTCTTATTAATGCCAATGAGCAAACCCGTGTGCTGAGTTGTCGCTAGTAAAAGCATAAGGAATGTGCATTGGGAAGGGCGGGAATGTGGTGGGGATTGAAGAGAGAGATAAATGGTTTGAAACTTTTGTGAACTAGGATCGAATTGTAAATGACAGAAGTGTTGGGTTCAAAATGTATATCATGGAAGTGTTGTGTGCAACATGTATATCACAGAACATGGGGCATAATAATTCGATAGCGCTAAGTCGCGACCCGTTGGTGAGATAATTGGCTAAGTGTTGAAAGGGACCGCAGTCAGTCGAGCTCATGATGTGACGATATAGGAGAAATCCAGGAGTTTGCGAAAGTCGGGATTAAGTTTAAAGATATTTTGTCTATATTTATCTAAATTGTATTTATATTAATGTATCTTAATAGATTATTTGTGGTCCAAATGTAAACCATGTTCCAATTTGTGGACAAATTGTAGACCACGAAAGTTTTGAGTGCAAGATATATATCGCGGACTTGTAGATGACGAAAGTTTTGGGTGCAGGATGTATATCGCAGAATTGTAGATGACGAAAGTTTTGGGTGCAAGATTTATAATAGCGCCAACCTAGGGGTCGTTTGGACTCCCGTAAATCGTTGTTGAATGCGTTTTTTGTTTATTAATGCCAATAAGAGAACTTGTGTGCTGAGTTGTTGCTATTAAAATAATAATGAATGTGCGTTAGGAAGGACAAGAATGTTGTGGGAGTTGAAGAGAGTGATAAATGGTTGAAATTTTTGTGAACCAGGGTATAGTGAAGGTTGTCGCCATAAAGTTGGCTAAGTATGGAATTGTAGATCACAGAAGTTTAGGGTGCAAGATGTATATCACGAAACACAGGGAATGAGAGTTTGGTTGCGCCAACCTAGGGACCGACGACCATAGAATTGGCTAGGTATGAAAAACAATGGTGGTTGGTCGGACTACCGTAAATCGTGATTGAATAACGAACCTGTGTGTTGAGTTATCGCAAGTAAAAGAATAATGAATGTGCATTGGGAATGGTGAGAATGTTGCGGGGATTGAAGAGAGTGAATTCTAGGAGTCTGGGGTCGAATTGTAAATCATGGAAGTGTTGGGTGCAAAATGTATTTCACGGAAGTGTTGTGTGCAAGATGTATATCACGGAACAGGGGGCATAAGAATTCGATAGCATTAAATCGAGACCTGACTTTGAGATAATTGGCTAAGTGTTGAAAGGCACAACAATCGGTTGGGCTTATGATGTGATGATATAGATGGTGATGAGCTAACCTGGAAACCCGTGACCAATCCAGGAGCTGGAGAAAGTCAGGTTCAATTTTAAAGAGATTTTTTCTATATTTATTTAAAATGTATTCATATTAATGTATCTTAGTAGATTATATGTGGTCCAAATGTAAACCATATAAGAATTTGTGGATGAATTGTAGACGTTTGAAGTTTTGGGTGCAAGATGTATATGGAATAACTGTAGATGACGAAAGTTTTGGGTGCAAGATTTATAATAGCGCCAACCCGGTTGTCAATTGGTCTCCCGTAAATCGTTGTTGAATACATTTTTTTCTTGTTAATGATAATAAGCAAACCTGTGCGCTGATTTGTCTCTAGTAAAAGCATAATGAATGTGCATTGAGGATGGAGGGAATGTGGCAGAGATTGAAGAGAGCGATAAATGTTTTGAAAGTTTTGTGAACCCACGTATAGTGAAGCTTGTGAGTTCCAGTAGTCTGAGGTTGAATTGTAAATGATAGAAGTGTTGGGTGCAAAATGTGTATCAAGGAATTGTTGGGTGAAAAATGTATATCACAAAAGTGTTGGGTGCAAGATGTATATCATGGAACATGGGGCATAAGAATTCGATAGTGCTAAGTTGGGACGTCACGGTGAGATGATTGGATAAGTGTTGAAAGGGATGGTGGTTGGTCGGGCTCATGATGTGAAGATATAGATGGAGATGAGGATATGAAATTCTGCTAACCAGTCAACCCGCGACCAATCCAGGAGCTCGAGAAAGTCAGGTTGAAGTTTAAATGGATTTTGTTTATATTTATTTAAAATGTATTCATATTAATTTATCTTAACAGATTATTTATGGTCCAAATGTAAACCATGTTCGAATTTGAAGGGTGTTTTGGGTTTGTAATTTTTTCTCAAACCCATAAGAAATATAGAAAAAAATATATGACTTAACATTTTGAATATGGAAGCCTATTCTTAAATATAGGAAGCTGCAATATATGCACAATATAGAACAATAACATGTACAAGGAAATGAGTTAATTTTAAGAAGAAATACAAATTTCAAATAACAACACCAAACATTGAAGATCACCATAGAACAACCTCAAATATTTATATTCAGATAAACTGGTTCGCAAAATACATTTGAGAATATTTCCCAAAAATAGTTGTCTTGGAATTTGTAAAAAAATATATAGTTCAGTACATATTCTTTGAAATAAAAAAGTGTTTGCGAGAATGACTAGGATTGGGAATTTCGCGGAATACAAAGAAAAGATGTACACGAATGAAGTTTGTAGAAAGAAGAAAGACGGCGATGGAAAACAACAAGACCTGGCAAGAAGAAAGATAAAATTGTCAGTCCTTGGTTAAAGATTTGTTAGAGTAACTGGATGAAGACATAAGAATGTGATCAATATCAACTTACTATGATGGTGTCCCATGCCTTGTCATTTTCTCATTGATTTCCTTTTATGGCTTTCCTCGGCTTTGACCTTCATTAAAAATATGGTCGACAACCTTTTTGAACCATTCTTCGATCTAGCTCCTCATGGGCGCCACATTGATTTCATGGAGGATTTTTATATTGAATGATTCACTTTCCAAGTCCCTTAGATCAATAAAGAGGTTGTGCAATGCTTCTTGAATATCTTGGTTTTTAATTGAATAACCAAATAGCCAGTTTTTCATGTCATCTTCACCATATTCAAGAATGCCATAGAAATTTTCAAATGACAGTCTTCTATATATATGAACTTGATCATCAAATGCTTGCTTAGTTAAAAACAATGAGTTGAATATGAATTTTGATTCCTGGACTTCATTGGTGATGGCAGCTAGATCTATCTCAGTTAGCTTCTTGAATAGTTTGTCTCTTCTAGATATGGCCTGGCTACATGCTTGAACGATACCATTCAAGTTCTTTACCTTTTCTTTCCAGCATGCGTTTAGTTGGTCTATTCAATCATGGGAAGGGAGATCTTTCTGTCTTCTTCTGAATTCCATCATACCAGTAAATTTAACACCAAATGGTAAAACTACATCGAGGTAGAAACCTTACTCATTATTGAGATCTGCTTGAAGATACTCATGAAAAGCATGCGCTCTTGTTCCAAAAGAGACCATATTCTTTGACATCTCCCAAGCTTCTGTTATTAATTCCATTCTTCTGTTTATATTATTTTCCACATAGCCTCAGGACGATGTGAGAAGGATTATTGATCCTTTTAACTTTTACGCAGCTGCGATGGGCCCAATCATTGCCAAAGGAGTAGAAAACAGTGGAAGAAGCATTAGAGTTGCCTCCAATTCTTTGATCCGCTCTGCTAACATGATGTTTTTCATTTCAAGTCCGCTAATAGAGTTGTTTAGAGAATCTCCAGTTGCTCGGTGTATCTGGGAGATTTGGGAAGGGCTCATGTTGTGTAGGTTGATCTCTAAATGATATTTCCCTTTCTTATTCTTTACATCTCTCTTTTCAATAATCATTTTTTTGGATTCTCTATCAAAAATGTGCTCTGAAATGCAAAAGACTCTTCTTCGTCCAATGTATCTATGCCAATTATTTCAATCCTAGGATTGTGTGAAGTAGTTCTCTCTAGCCGGTCATCGTCGGGGAAATTTTTGTCAATGCCAATTTCTAGTTCCATATATTTGAGGGAGATATCGTGGAAATCAATTTCTCCCCTCGGTCCCTCCTGCTATTAAAATATTTTTTTCCGTTTTTTTTTCTGGCAGGAAGTTTGTGAGAACTTTCAATTTTGTGGGAGGGAGGGTTCTTATCTCCTCCTCCACCTGAAGAACTGTGTGTGACTTTGTTACTTGGGTAGGTCATTGGAGTACTTCTCCGAGATGCTATGGTCTTGGGTTTAGCAGTCGGGGATTGGCCACTTTTTTCACCCGGGGCTTTTTTGTTTCTTCTTGTGTGAATCATTGTTACAGGCACCAAGTTCATTCAGGAACCAATAGATGTACTACCTTTCTATTCCAACAAAAAACATTGTACCATATATGTGACATGGAAGGAAGCAAGGATTTTGTTTAGACCCAAAAATCCTTATAACATTATAGTTCTCCATTTCTTCTAGTGTGCCCTTCCTATCTAGAAAGTTGGTCAGTTGGCCAGACAACCGAGGAAAATACTTTCTAGATATCAATGCTTTAAAAACTGAAACAAAATGATTAAAGACTTTATAAAAATGTTGGCAAGCGTCGTGTCTCCATAATATCTGGTACAACAATGTTACTAGGTCAAATTCACAATTCAACTTCTTACACATAGATAGTCCAGGGAATGGACAACAATTCGTCACCGCGAAAATTAAATAAGATGACATAAATAATTTCTTCTGCCTTGTGTATTGCAATAACTGGGAAGATATCTCAATGGAAATCAACTTGCCACAATGTAAGATGGCTTGTTCCTTGATCATAAAATATAAGATATATAAAATCATCCGAGAGATGTTGGTTGCACTTTCTTGTCTCGTTATCCTCCTGAAAATCCATGCAATTTTCTAGAAAGGGTTTTTAAATGCACTAACTTGTAATATGGCCATGTCCCAGGGAGAGGCCCCTAGGTTCTGTAAGAACCTTGGAAATAGGTTCAGTTCATTACCATGCTTCTTTAAGAAGTGTCTGCAATTCTCTCCCTTGAAAGTAGGCGTTGGGTCGAAAAGCGTTAACATATTTTGAAATACTTGAGGCGATAGGGAGACTTGGGAATGGTTTCCCAACTGGATAATCCATTGGTTTAGAATATAATTCTCGCCGCAGCACGCGACCAACTTCTTAAAGTAAAAAAGATTGGGGACACAATTTTCTCTTGCAATTCTAGATGTCGAGATAACTTTCTTCTGGGAAGAAGGGGATGAGTAGTAGTCATAAGCTATGGACCACTAAAAACTCTGGTCCTCACGCTCGAAAATATTCAGTGTATCTCCACAGAAATGTTGTCAAGCTACAGCCATAAGGTGATGAGAACGTTCCTTTGCTCCTCATAATATTTAAAATTAATGCCGCAACATAATATAATCTCCGGTAAATCTTGGTTCAATGTGTTTTAATGGGAGATGTCGTCGACATTTTCGCATTTTAATGCCAATATTTTCAATGTGTTTGGTGAGTTGTCACTAGTAAAGGCATAATTAATGTGCATTGGGAAGCGCACAAAGGTGGCAGGGATGGAAGGCAGCAAAAACTGCTTCGGAATTTTTGTGTACCTGGAAACCCGGGAACCCACGAATCTGTGACAAGAGGAGTTGAACAATCAACTAAGTATGGAAAGGAGGGTACAATGCCTTCAAAAAGTTGAAGTAAATAACAATTTTTCCGAGCTCAAGACCACACACACACAAAAAAAGAAAATTAGATGCCATAATATTGACCTCTGCCAATTTGATAATAGGGAGGTTTAGTTCATGGATCCAAATATGGCTTACTTCAAGTGACTGGGGTGCACATGGGGTGGTTGTGAGAAAAGATAATGTTTTGAAGAAGATTTGTTTATATTGCTACATGTGGCAATAATTGTGTGATAGTATTTAGAATGAACACTCGATGATGGTAATATAATCTCCCGTAAATCTTTGTTTAATGCATTTTAATGGGAGATGTCGCCCATCTTTTCGCTCATTAATGCCAATCTTTTCAAAGCTAATAAAAGCGTAATCAATTTGCATTGGGAAAGTGTGCGAAGATGGCAGGGAAATCGAGAACGTATGGAAATAACGAAAAAACATTGTCAGCTATGTAATATACCTGGATCTTGACAAAATCAGGTTCAAGTTAGAAGATAATTTGTTTATATTTACTTAAACAATTTTCATATTATTTTATTTTATTAGTATTCTTTGTGGCCCAAATGCAAACTATGTTCAAATTCGAAGGGTGGATCAACATTTTCATATGCAAGCATACTCTCAAATATGCGAACCTGTAATATATGCACAATACTAAAGAGGGGCATCATGTCAACACCTTTGTAGATGAAAGTCAGCCAACACAATATTGCATTTTTGCTATGATGATGCTTTAAAAAAGCTAAAATAACCAACATTTTTTTGCGAATTCAAGATTGACAAACTGAAACTAATCAGTTTCCATAATATTCACCCATTAATTCATTTTAATGGGAGATGTCCTCGATCTTTCCGCTTATTAATGCCAATCTTTTCGAACATCTGTGGTGAGGTGTCACTAGTAAAATCATAGTTAATGTGCATTGGGAAGGGGCGGAGGTGGCGGGGATGGAGGGGAGTGAACAATTCTTTGATACTTTTTTGAACCTGCGAAACTTTGAAGAAACGACTAAGTACGAAAATATGGGGCGGTCAAACAGATTCATCGTAGGTAAAGCCAGGCTTGCGAATTCGAGTAGTCTGTGGTAAAATTGTAGATCACCCAAGTTTTGGGTGCAAGCTGTATACTCTGAACACAGGCATGAGAGTTCGATAACGACTACCCGGGAACCCGCAGCTATAAAATTGGCTAACTAAGGAAACGAAAGGCGATCGGTCAGACTGGTGATGTCAAGATATAGATGGATATAGAATTTGTGAGTCCACCACCCGAAAACTCGCAAGCATAGAAACGTGACTAAGTATAGAAGTGGAACTCCTCCTCAATGATCCTAAATATAACAAGAAAAATGATAATTTGTGAACTAAATAATAAATAAAAATTCAATATTTAAAAATATACTCTAAAAATTCAAATATCATTTGCAAAACCACTTTATACACAACCCAATAAAAAAAACAAAAACTATAAATTTGTTTACTTGGACTTGTTGCTAGGTTTTTCCTTTTACATTGGATTTTGGAACCAATCCTTGAGCTCCCAAACAACATATTTATTGGAAAGCTCTGCATTAAAACAATAATTCTAAAAAATACCTCCTTAAAATCAATCCATGTTTTTCCGTTTGGTTTTTTATTCCACCTATGAGTATTTGTTTTCCAATCAACAAAAGCTTACTGGCGTAGGGCATGATTTTTTATGAGCTAGGCATGTTATGGCATTTTAAAGCATCACCGACGATGGCAGGTGCAGTATCTTCCCCGTAATCCATTGAGGCAGAGTAAGCAGGCCCTACAATTACTATTTAGAGTGGGACAGAAGGTAAACTTTGTGTGATGTGCTGAAATATGCAACTTTGTGAAAATTGGCCGCTCTGTTTTGCTAATGAAAAATACCAGAAGGGAAAATGAAACTAGGTTTTAAGCCATTCGCTCTAAGACAATTTTTAATGCAAGTTTTAAGCCATTCGCTTAGTGTTGTAAGTTTTGTTGCACTGCCACTAATTCGCAATCAAATTTCAACTTGTCCAACTATTTAAATGTATGATATGGCGAATTTTACGGTGGATTTTATAAAATTAATGAGTTCGCTGATTTTAATACTGTAAACTTCATAGTAAATTTTAAATTTTGCAGCAAAAATTAGAATTTCTTTGTGGTGTAAATATTCATCTCAAAGTACGTAAATTTTATTAGGCCATTAGATGAAGGATTTGGCAAAGCTAATTTACCCAATAAACATAGAATTCATCCCAAACAAAATCTATCATACCATTAAAATGAAATTAAAAAAAAAAATTATAAATAAAATTAAAAAAACAAAACTAATGCAGAAGCATTGCCTAGTCTAAACACAGTACAAAACTCCTTGCATGGATGGACTTGACTTCTCATTACTTCAGATTCTATCTTTTTCAAAGTTGCCTACCCATTCTCTCTAGAGTTGGAGGAAACACAGCCGTACTGCCTCTTTATCTGCCTCCCGACACCTCGATCGCTGGTTAACGGTATTACCTCACACTAAAGGTACCTATTCCTTTAACAACTACGAAATGCTGCATTCAGATGCATGATATAGGAATATGCGACATGAAAAGACTTTTTATTTAAACTAGTTGTTGGTTGGAAATTTATTCTTGAATAATGTGGAGTTATAT
>ML804869.1:106002-117193 GCA_009831015.1 Picea engelmannii | reverse complement strand
ATAAATAATTGTCGCGTATAAATTTTAACAACGCTTTTTTTATTTTATTTTTTTTAATTAATGGAACGTATTTCATTATGAATGATAAATAATTGTCACTTATAAATTTTAACAACGTTTTCTTTTATATTATTTTTAACAAAAAAGATTATGATATTTTAGGTTTATATAAAAAAGCAAGTAAAATACATAGTATAATTTATGGAGGTATATACAGTGGATTTAACAACACTTTCTCTTATATCATTTTTAATTTAAAAAAAAAAATATGATATCTTAGGTTTATATAAATGTGGGTGCGCGGGGGATTATTCATGATCCTAGAGGAAATACAATGATTCATTATGTTTGGGGACTTGGGAATGTCTTGAATAATATTGTTGAGGCTTATGCTCTAGATAAGTCTCAGATTAGCCAAGGATTTGGGCTTTCTAAGATCTCCATTTCAGGGACTAATGATGGTGATAAGATACATAATAAAAAAACAAATTCTTGACAACAACGTCATCACAAGTATCACATTTCGCTCAATAACACTCCTAAAGGAATTCAAGGAACACTCTCTACACCATATCAAGCAAAAACATAATTCTCAAGCTGATAGATGGCCAAAAGATGAGACTCTTTTGGAAGAAGGACTAGCAAACATAAATGAAGCCAAAAGGGTCATACCACCTCCTTAATTTGCATGGACATGGTTTATGAGTTTTTAGACAAGTGGAGGGGCTTTGGAACCCCAAGGTGGTTGTATAATCTGCCATCAAATAGAGAAATTAACATAAAAAATGGTGGCATTAGTTCAAGTTTGTGCGATATTAATCTCATTCACATGGACCTTTGAATGGATGTGCGTGGAACAAAATCGAGAGGTATAATGGCTCAGGTTCAGGCTTGTTTCACTGAAGATGATAGGATATGGTTCCTTTCCCAACAAATTAATTTGGATGGTGATGCGACCTCCTGTAAGGGGCATCTAGTGGGCATATGCAGTTATTTTTTGGTCCCTATTCGGTTCACTCTATCAGAAACCGAGTTTTCTCTTTACACTCTCAGTTATATCACGAACAACTTCCTTGCCTCTCCTCATTTTAATTTTCCTTCTGTCGATTTAGTCCCTATTGGAAACATGACTCTTGTAGTTTACAAGTTTGTCTTGTCTAGTTATTTCCCATTTGTTTTGAAAGATAAAACCAGTCTGAGTCGCACTTGTGAGTTGAATTGCTCTAGAATTTGCAATACCCAGAGTCAGAGCCTTTCGAGTGGGTGTCTCTTGATTGGGGTTTTTGAGTTTGTAATCAAGTCTCCTTCGAACTCTTGGTTTCATATGTGAATTACAAGTACGAGTTCACAAGGTCAATTCCCTGGGCTAGTTGCCTCTGTAGATATTATTGGGCCTCACTCAATATCCCCCGATACAACCGAACAATTTATCTCGAGTACCATCATCCACAAAATGTGGAGAAGTACCTAGAGGGTTTCTCAAAATATATATTACATTGAAAAAAAAATTAATTTATATTTTTTTTTCTTGTGGAACTATGAATCTCATATCACATAAACATTGTGCAAATCATAAATATTTTCTCAATTTTATTCTCTAAACATGTTTTACATAAAATCTAAACATAAATCTCTTCCAAAACATTAATTTATTTCATATATATATATATATATATATATATATATATATATATATATATATATATATTCTCTTTGAAATGTGTCAAAACTATCATAACTTAGTTATCATTCAACATTCATTCAGAATAGCTACCCATAATTACTTTTCTAAATATGAACTAACTCATTATCATTATTAAAAAAGTCAAACCATTTAAAATTATTCATTAATAATTTGTAAGAATTATACATTCACTTTAACCAAATATCTATATGTTTTGAGCTACTAAATGTATTCATATTATATGATAACCTTAAGTAACTAATCAAATTATTTGAATTTAAAAAAAATTAACTCATAGAAAAAGTATATACATGACCATGAAAATTAAAATAACATATTTATATAAATTTAAAATAACATATTTATATAAATAAGTTTATAGGTCATAAAATGACTTGACTTCTATAATTATAGAATCTCATAGAAGTGTTGATTTTCGATATATGTCCCTTTATGTACAAGGATAGAAAAAGATTTACATTAACATTTCCACATAGAATTAAACAAGCGGACTAGCCACTTAGTGGCTAGTTCTTGCTTAAATTGGACAGTACCTCTATAATTGTACCTCCTATAAGTGAAGAATCAACGTCCAAAGACCTTAACCTAATAGTTTATATGTATTTTCAAAGTTCAAATTCAACGTCCAAAGACCTTAACGTAATAGTTTATATGTGTTTTCAAAGTTCAAATCGGTCCAAATTTAGATTCTTCTACATTTTTTTTTCTTTAAAACATGTGTTTAAAAATTTGTGTTTTTTTATAATTTTATTTTATCAGTAAAAGTAGGATTGTCATCCATTTAAAATTAAAATTATGTTTCTTTACTTAATAAATAAGGGTTGTATGACAACGCAATCCATGTCGAGTTAGTTAGGAAATACATGTTGAACAATGAAACTTAATACAACTAAATGCACAAGTAATGAATATTTTTTGTCAAGAAATAATAATTGAGGGTTGTTTGTTATTCAAAATGTATGGAACTATAATATTTATAATTATAATATAAATATAATAATAAATAATATATTAGATAATAAATATAATATACATATAATAATGCATAATAATAAATACACAGTACAACTTTTTATATTTAGATGTGGTGATTGGTGAAATTAATTGATTATGTAATTAATTCTACATATTGAAAGATGTGAAGGGAGCAATAACACTTTAATTCTATCAACCAAGTAGAAATGAGAAACACAAATATTTTTATTATACCCAAAAATATATATTTGTTTTCCTATGTTAAACATTACATTGCATACACAAATTTATGGTAAAAGGCAAATTAATGTCACATCAATGTCACATCAAAAGCAAACTCATTGCTATAATCCCATGGCAGAGATTAATAACGTAAATCTATTTAAAAATACTAGTTAGTAAATAATAAGAATAATATCATTAAAATATGACATGTATATTGAATGGCTCAATACTTTTCAATCTTACCAATAAATCAAGGGTTTATGAGCACATCAAAAATCTTTACTGCAATCTAATCTATCCAAAAGATTATGATAGTAAATTAAAAAAAAAAAAAAAGTTAAGAGTGGCATGATTTCAAATATAATATCCATGGAGGATTATTTTTTTCAATGGTAGTTGAAATTTCAATATATTTAAAATTATACATATTTAATTATATGTAGAATTTATTATTTTGATTTTAGTGATTTTGTTAATATTTTAAAAATAAAATTATTCGTAATTAACTTATGTGAATCAATGAAAATGGTTAATAATTTTATGAAATTATGTACAATGGAATTGAAAATATGTTTTCTTATATAAAAAGGTTATGAAAAAAATGTTTTTAGTTAAAACATTTTTTTTAATTTAAATTGGAAAAGGTTTGTGATATAAAAAAAAGTTATGAAAAAATGTTTCTAATTAAAACATTTTTTTCAATTTAAATTGAAATTAATTCTATTTTTTATTTAAATGTTTGAAAAAAGTTATAAATGACACTTCCCTTTAAAAAAAAAAACCTTTTTAAGGTCAATTTATCCTTAACCTATCCATATTTACCTAGTACCATTAACATAAGGGAGGGGAAATTAATGTATTCTCTCATTTAATATATACTCATTTATGATATGTTAAAATTCATAGTGGTTTAGATATTTTCATTACTAGTAAAAGTAGCATTATTTTTAAAATCCTCTTTTTAAGTCAATTCTATCCTTATCTTTTAGCATTATTTTTAAAATCCTTTTCTTAAGTCAATTCTATCCTTATCTTTTAACATTATTTTTAAAATCATTTTCTTAAGTCAATTCTATCTTTATTTTTTAAGCCTTTGTATTAGCACTTTTCATTATATCATCGTCCATTGTTATGATATCTTCTTAATCAAATTACTTAGCAAATTTTTATGTTTATTTTTTCTCATAAATTCTCTCTAAATAATTAGAATATCTCCAACTTTATTTCAACTTTATTCCTCAAATAAGATTAGAAGAATTTATTATTATAAAGAATCACTTTCTTTATAGAACCAAATTATAACAAAATACAACCCTTAACGTTCTTTAGTGTGATAAAATCTTCCTTATCCTCTATCTCTGCTTAATATAGAATAATACATCATAACTTATTAACTTAGAGTAATTAATGATGTGAAAAAAAAATACATAACTTATTTATTTTAGAAGCTCTTGTACATTTTTGTAATTCTCTTTAATAGGCATTAATATTGAATATAAAAAATGATGATATAAAATCTATAATGTTAATTGTCATGTTAATTACAAGAATATTTAGGAAAAGTTATATTTTAATTTTTAAAGTTAATCTAAGATTTGATCGCTTCTTACATATACAAAGATGGAAATCATATACTTTATTTACAAAATTTAAGTCTCCTTTTAAAAATGAAAATATAAGAAAAGAGGGAAAATAAAAATAAAAATTGAAATAAACTTAAATTATATTGTTAAAATGGTTAATAAAATATGACAATGCAATAAAAGAAGAAAAATAGAAAATAAATGTATAAGATAAAAAAATGGCATTAAACCTAAATTATATTGTTAAAATGGTTAATAAAATATAGGATAAATGTATGCCATGGAATAAATAAGTGGTGATAAGAAAACCTATTCATTGAAATATTTAAATTTCATGATGTTATATAATGAATCTATTCAAATGGGATAAACAGATGGTATGAACAATCTAGGTTCCCTAAGGTGAGTTGTGTGGATCACTTTGAAAATTCCCCTAAAGCTAGCTAGGTGAATCATGTTGCAAAGTTCCCTAAGTTTAGCTAGGTGGAACATGTTGAAGAAGATGAGACACAAGAACAATTAGAAGCCCCAGATAAAGACAAATCAAGATTGGAAATAATAGAAAGGACCTAGCCAAAGACAAAGTTCCCTAAGTTTAGCTAGGTGGATCATGTTGAAGAAGATGAGACACAAGAACAATTAGAAGCCCGAGATAAAGACAAATCAAGATTGGAAATAATAGAAAGGACCTAGCCAAAGACAAAGGAAGCTTGGACAAAGATACGCAAGAAACAAATCTCCTTCAAGAGCATAGTCAATGGTGACAAGAAGTTAGCCCCTTAATCCAATTTAGTCATGCATTAAATTTTTATCTTTTATTATGTCAACAATTTGTTAGAATTTACTCAAGTAAGAAATATGAGAATGATTTTTTTGGGGACTTAAAATTTTTATGTATTTGACAAATAAGGAGTTCAAAATTTTAATTGAAATCCAAAACCAACTATTTTATAATCTAATTGTAATACTTAACTAAATTTGCTTTTTAATACAAATATCTCCTAATTATAATTATAGTTAAAAAAAATTGACAATAAATATTCTTATTTTTTATAGATAAATTATCTCCATTTTTTTTTTAAGTAAAAAACACAGATCCTGTTATATTAAAGCTTCAAAATCACACCATGACATGGAGGTGCTAGCTGTCATGCCTGTGAAGGAAACCGAGACAACTGGCCTGTCCAAAATAGCATGCAAGTTCAAACTCTCATTTTGCCACCCTACCCAAAGGAAACCAGGGTGCGTGACCAGTTTCAGCAGCAGTTTGATAATGTTTATTCTAACGCTAACATGGCTATGAACTAGAAGAGCTACAACTCTAATAAACATAAAAAAGAGAGAGAGTTTTAGACAAAGCTGAACAAGAGAACCTATTAATCGGTGTCCTCGCAGTCGTCCGTTTCCTTGTCGCTTCTGACAGGAATGGTATAGAGCTGAGCGCAGAAGGGGCATTGTCATCGTGGGGTGGCACTGGAGTAAGTTGCGTACAGGATATCCAGGCGTTGGCTAACATGAAAAGCCCTGAAGATTTGGTCGTCCACCATGCTGCGGACCTCGAAGATCAAGTTCAGGTGCTCCGGGTGAAGAAGTAGTGGCAAGGGTGGCAACTTGTGCTTAGCGTCCATCTCCTGATGTGCATGTTGCGTTCTTTGCGGCTGCAATTCATTGTTGCCTTCTGGTAGCTCTTCCTCAACCAAGTAGGTGGCGAATTCCTCAATGGGAGCGTTGCTGGAACCATGTTCTTTTCACGGGCGGGGAGGTGGTTCTTCTGCTCCAATGCATGCCGGGGGGTTCTAATTGTCCGAGACCATAAACATGTGACTTTCAGAGAAGTTGTGGGGGATTTCCATCGACAGAATTTCCTCGACATAAGTTATGGGGGGCGAATCTACTGCTGTGGCCTCCTTGGGTCTCTTCCTCTTAGCAAGAACCAGAGCTCGCTCGAATCGTTTGTGCCTTTTCCACCGAGAGTCAGTCACGTACCACCTTGCTCCTCTGCGGGGTCTTCCTCTAGCTCATAGCATGATGAGAATGAGGACGAGAGCCAGAACTTCCCTTGCGCATCTGTTCTTTCTCGGCTCTGTGAGCTGCAAATGCATTCTAAGGCTGCCGAGAGGGTTGATAAGGGCATAATTGGTGGCGGTAGCCATTAAGGCCGAGGGCTTAATGCTCTAGCTGGCCGGCCTGTTCGCGTGAGTGAGAGGCCCCGTCAAAAGGTGGAGGCTGACTATAGTGATGCCCCTCATAACTAGCGGGGATATGAGGACGGTTGGCCGCCATTAATGGCCTCGCCTAGTGCTTTTCTACATGCCCATCCTGCTCTGCGTGGCACCCCATTCGGGGGTTGGAAATCCTTGCTGGCAAGAGTTTGGCATTGCTTAGATATGTCTGAGGCTTCAAAGCTGCTTGCTTCCCAAAATATTTGTTTGAGTTCCCTGGAAACTCCTTCATTTTCCAGGCAATCAACCACTATGTTTGCCCCTCTCTTTACATGAGAAGGGATGATGTTGAGGTTGTCTAACTTCAAGCATCCCCGAGAGACGCCAGCTGGGAGAGATTTTTTGTGGGCTTTCCCCATGGAGGATTTTAGTGATAAGTTGGATAATGATTTGTGAGTCACCCTCCAAGATGATTCTATGATTGTGCAGGGCTACTGCAGTTTGAAGGCCCTGCAATAGGCCAATTAGTTCTGCTGCATTATTTGTGGTCTCCCCCAGATATCCTGTTGTTAGGATTAGAATTTCCTCTTTGGGGTTCTTGATCACAGCTCCATAGCCAGCGGGTCCTCGATTTCCTTTTGAAGCTCCATCAAAGATAATCTTTATGAATCCTATTGGAGGAGGGGTCCAGGTGGTTGGACTGATGTTTTGATTCCTAGGTGCTCTGATTGCCAATGAGTCATTTAATCCAAGCTGCCATCTTTGTAGTATACATAATTCCTCCTAGTTGCATTCCTTATCCCTTGGTTGCCAGTTCTTACTTCTGATTGTTTCTTTGATGAGCATGACAACTTTGTCCCAGGTTGAATCTGGAGTAGATTTTGTTGAGTGGAAGATGCGTTTGTTTCGCTCCTTCCATATTTTCTAGAGAATAAACCCTGGGAGGAGTTTCCAGATGTAGTTCAGTATGGGGTTGAGGTAATTGATTGAGTCCCAATTTTCAATAGTATCTCTAATGATGCCTCTGTTTCGGTTGGATCTGTGCATTATTTGAGCTCCCTGGTCCCAGATAGATTGACTGTAATGACAGCCATTGAAAATATGCTCCTTGGTCTCCTCTTGACATTCACATAAGACACAAATTGAGGGCCCAATGAAGCCCCTTCTCCTAAGATTGTCCCAAGTTAGAATTCTGTTATGGATGATTAACTAGAGGAAAGTGGAAACCTTTGGCCAAAGTGCCTTGTTCCATATTTTATTCCAAATATTGTATGTTTCCTGATTGTGGTAATTGCCTTGTAAGTAATAGGCTTCTTTTACCGAGAAATTGCCAGTTGTGGAGTGTCCCCATCTGAGGATGTCTGGACCTTCTCTAATGGGGATTTTCCTGTGTCTTGCATGGTGGTGTCAGGCTGACAGATTTAAGTCGTCTGGGACTCTTAAGTCTTGGGTGGAGGTCTTCCACTATCGCCACGATTGTCTTGTCTCGAGGGGTTTCCATAGATCTTTTACCTTAAGTGGAGGATCTTGATTAAGAGCTTGTTGGAGGGGTGTTAGCTCTGCTAGTTCATTTAAAGGTTTAAGTTTTTTCCATGAGTCTTGCCAAAACATTGCACTACCCCCATTGTGGATCTCCCAAAAGGCATGTTTTTGTATTAGGTCTTTGTTTTTCCAGGCTGTGTTCCAAATGTTTGAACCCTGTATTCGGACATTGTGTCTGATCAGTTGATCAGTCTGCATGGAGGGAGTGTATTTGTTCTTCCAGATTTGTGCTCATAGGGCATCTGGTGTTTTCAACCATCTCCATCATATCTTGGCCCCCATTATTTGGTTGAGTTTTCTGGGGTCTTGGAGCCCAAGGCCACCCATACTTTTTGGTGTGAAAACCTTATCCCAACCTACCAGAGCCCATTTCTTGTTGGGCTGTAGGCCTTGCCAAAGAAAATTTCTCTGGAGGTTTCTTATAGCTCGAATGATTTGTTTGGGAGCTGCTAAGGCGGTGAAGAGATAGGTGGGTAGGGTCTGTAGGACCAATTTTAGTAGGACTAGTCTGGCTACAATATTTAATGGTCTGAAAGTCCAGTTAGCCAGTCTATTTGAGATAGAGAGGAGGATGTTGTCCCAGGAGATGGATTTGGTTGGTGCTCCTATGAGAAGAATGTCCAGGTAGTTGGACGGAAGGGAGATCTTAGAGATGCCCAGGAGTTTGGAGATATGTGACTGAACCATAGCTGGAGTGTTGAAAAAAAAGAACTTGGATTTGTCTAGGTTCAGCGTCATGCCGGAGGCTTCTGTGAAGTCAGAGAGTATGGAGTTGAGCTTGTTGGCTTCGTGAGTAGTGGGGAAATTCATGAGAAGGGTATCGTCAGCAAATTGGCTGTGTGAGGGGGCTGGCTGAATGTTGTGCAAGGGTAAGCCTTTGAGGGAGCCTTCTAGAATCACTGATTTGATATAGCAGCCCAAGCCTTCCACCATGAGTACAAAAAGGAAGGGTGATAATGGATCCCCTTGCCGAATACCTCTGGAGGAAAAATAAGGTTGGGAAGGGACTCCATTGACTAGGATAGAGAAAAAGGCCGAAGAGGTGAGGTTCAAAATCCAATTTACCCAATTTTGGTCAAAACCAAAGGAATTTAAGATAACTCTAAGGTATTGCCAACTAGCTTTATCAAAATCTTTTGAGAGATCAAGTTTGATTAACATACTTGGAGTTTTTGTTGATTTGAGAGAGTCGATCACCTCATGTGCTAAGATGATGCTATCCATAATTTGTCTTCCTTCGATGTAACCAGCTTGTTCCTTGGAAATGACATAGGGCAGTATTGGCTTCAGGCGATTTGCAATCACCTTGGTAATGATCTTGTAAATTACATTACATAAGGCTATGGGCCTGAACTGTTTGGGATTTGTTACTCTTTCCTCCTTTGGAATAAGAGTGAGGAAGGTGGTGTTGAGAGCCTAAAGAACTTGACCCAACGTTCATGATTCCTCTATGACCTCCCAGACATCCTTCCTTACTATGTCCCATCAATGATGGAAGAATTCAGTGGTGAAGCCATCTGGGCCTGGAGCTTTTCCTGCGGGCATAGCCTTTGCTGCTTGGTCCACTTCCTCCTGAGTAATTTGCCTCATGAGAGCTGTGTTCTGTTCAGGGGTTACTAGTGAGGGTATATGACTAGTAACTCGAGTGATGGATTCATTTCTGTTCACCTTGGTTTCCGTAAGGAGGTTCTGGTAGTATCTATTGAGCTCCTCTTCGATTTGGGTGTTCTCTCTGATCAGGTTGCCCTGTTCATTTTCCACATGGGCTATTCTGTTGATGTGTCGTCGATGTATCATGGTTTTGTGGAAGAATTTTGTATTCTTTTCCCCCTCTTTAAGCCATTGCACCCTAGATTTCTGCCTCCATAGTATCTCTTCTTGTTTTCTTATTTGCTCCAATTGCATCTGTAGCTCCTCCTCTTCCTTCATGATCTCAGCAGTTCGAGCCCCTGAGATAAAGATTCTTTGTATCTCAACTAGTTTATTCTCTGTGTCCTTAATGCTTTGAAATATATTGCCAAAACTGTTTCTGTTACAGTGTTTGAGAAGTTGCTTGAAATTTTTTAGCCTTTGTTGGAATTTGTACATTTTGGTGCCATGGTATACTTCATCTTGAGTCCACCAAGTTTTTGCCAGCTATTGGAAATCTGGGTGTGTGAGCCAAAATTTCTCAAATCGGAATGGTTTAAATTTAGGTGTTGCCTCTAGAGCCAGCTGTAGGGTGATTGGCCAGTGGTCAGAGCCCGCTTTGGGGAGAATTAGGCTTTCTATGCAGAGGTCTCTTTCAATCAATTCCTCCATCACGAGAAAGCGATCCAGTCGGTAGGCTACATGCTGGTTTCCTGACCTACGATTGGACCATGTGAAGGTACCATTGTTGTTCTCTATGTATACTAACTTTAGCTGCTCAGGAAGAGTTTTGAACTTACCACTATCTTGCTCAAGTCTCTTGCTCCCGCCTGTTTTTTCCTCCAGTGACATGATCATATTGAAGTCGCCTCCTAAGATCCAGTTGGGTGTGGCTGCCAGTGATTTTACTCGGGCTACCCTTTCCATGAATTTGAACTTTTCCTAATGTCCTTGGGGTCCATAGACATTGGTGATGGTTCCCTCCTGATCCAAGCCTATTATTTCAAAGTGAACTGACAAGGTGCCTGTAGTGGAAAAGAGTCCACTAAGAGTAGTGTGGCTTGGGTTCCACAGTATGGCTAAACCCCCTGAGGCTCTCGAGGAGTCCGTTTGGATGTAATTGCAACCTTTCCATATGCATTGAAAAATGGTTTCGGCTTTCATTCCTTGATCTGGATTATTTTCGGCATGAAATGAGAGTGGAGATATAATAAAGAAATGCATAGAGATATTGCAGATATTCAATAATATAACATAAATGTATCAGAGATGCAACCATAAACACAGATATACAGTAATACACAATTTCTATTAATCAAAGAAATGTATAGAGACTGTAAAAATACAGAGTGAAAGACTCGCTAGAATGG
>ML804869.1:72543-97624 GCA_009831015.1 Picea engelmannii | reverse complement strand
GTTCCAGACTATAAACATTGAAGTGCCCCAAGGGGAAACTAGTTAAGCCAGTCAAACAGGTCAAGAAGCCGATTCTTAAATTACTAGTCATAACAATTACAGTGTCTAAAAACAAAAATACAACCCTCTGTGGGTGATCGGATTGTCCTTTCTTCACATAAGCTGAAACAGACAAAATATGACTATAGGGCCTATGTGGCAAAATATAAGTTAGAAACCCCGCTAACTAGGCAAAGAGACACATGTGCAAGTCAGGTGGTAGGCTTGTAGTGTGGCCACACATCCAAGGAGGTGGTGTTAGGCATTGGGCCCCCGAGTGGTGTTGCTTCCTCCTCGAATGGTGTTGCTTCTTCCTCCGTAGACCCGTCCGGAGCTGGTGCCAGAAACGGTGGCTTAACCTCGGTTGCATTTGCTTCTCCAACTGAAGAGTGGCAAACTCCCTGCAATGTTGAGAGAATTTGCAGGAATTGTGTTGCCTTCCCATCCAGGATCTCCATTCGAAATCATAGGTCGTCCAGGTCGTATCGTAACTCAAAGAACAGGCCTTGCAAAATTGCAAGGCCTTCTTGCAATTTAGATGTAGATTCGACATAGGAATGAGGCACTTGTTGTGGTCCATGGCTGGCTTCATAGCCTTCACTTTGAGTTTTGGCGCAGTGTGGTCGGGTTCGGGGTGATTGGGTTGCCGTGTTCGCAAGAGAATTAGGAGGAGCGACTGGAATTGGCTGTGAAGTGGAGGCCAAATCTGAGAGCGGTCCTAGATTGAACCCTAGAGAGTTTCTGGAGAGATCAAACCACTCCAACCTACACGCAAAAGGTGAGGAGAGGGGCGGGAGGTTGTTGAGGTTGTGGCCAGACTGGGACAAGGAGGATGGCGAGGAGGGTGATGAGTGTGAAGAGTTGTGGGAGAGTGTAGGTGGGGGGCGGATAGCCAAGCATGGTCGACTAGGCTTCCATGCCGAGCCACACTTGGATTACCCCCTTTGTCTCGGCATGTTTGAGACATTGTGAAGGCTAATAAGCATAGGAGGGAAGGATAGGTAGTGAAGGAATAACTCGAGGGGACACAGTTCGATGAAGAGTTCGGCCATGGAAGAATGAAGCTTCAAATTCCCCTAGTGCAATTCATAATGCCAAAATTGTTGGTGGAGGAATATACGCATGCACATACTAAATTTTGTGCCATAGCTCTGATCCATTGAAGGGATGGATAGCTAGATCAGGGCGCACTTATATTAATGGTGCTCTGGTTTACGTGAGCTTGATTTAAATGCATGTCTAGGGAAAGAGGGGGTGGCACGCGCCTGTCATGTGGTTGGCGTCATGGTGGTCATCGCCTGTCCGATCCTCTTGAAACATGTTCTCCAATAACACCCCATACAGGGATTATTATTTTTTTATATTATTATAAAATAATAAAATAATTATTTTTCATACGTAACAAACTTGCTCTTTCTTAAATGTTTACATAGCGCGAGGCCCTTCAACGGTCATGACAGACTTAAATGTTTACCTAATAGGCCTCACAACCTTAAATGTTTACTTAACAGGTCTGTTACAATACATTTTCCTCTGATGTTTTTTTTATACAATGTTGTCTACAGTGAATATGGGCAATATTGTTTTTCAGTGGCATTACTGGTTCACTAGTTGATGCTTTCTCATTGCTTGTTCATTGGTTTTTTATTTTCCTGTTGCTCTTGTTGTAGTTTGCACACTTGGGATTCTGCAACTGCAATTGGAACTGTGCTTCTGTCGTTCCCCATTGATGGGTGGGTTTCGATGCCATGTTTACCTTCCTATTGGTTGTTTGTTGTTTTCTATTTCCAGTTTGCAAATGAAAATTTTCAATACTGGAGATGCTTGAGTCAAAATCCTTTTGTAGAACATCTTTGTATGTGAGGAGAAAATTAAATTTCTTTTTTATATGTCATTATGGATGTGATGGAGGTGGGTTCTGTGTCGAACATTGGCGTTCAGGAACAAGACCAAGACAACATTACAGTCATGTTTCTCTAGTCGTAGTAGTCACATACAAAGATTTTATGCAAGAGTATTTTGATCCCTCTTAGTATTGAAAATTGTTTCTTGCAAAATGGAAAAAAAACAACAACGAATAGGGATGCAACCATGGCAGTGAAACTTACCCGTGAATGGGGAATGATAAAAGAGCAGTTCCAATTGTGGATGTAGAATGCCAACTGTGCAAACTGCAACTTTATTAAATGTTTACACAGTGGGATGCCTTTCAACGGTCCTCACATCCTTAAATTTTTACTTGACAGGACTCAAGTCCTGGAATGTTTGCTTAACATGTGTGTTACAATACATTTTCCTCCGATTTTTTGATACAATCTTGTCTGCAGTGAATTTGGCCAATATTGTTCTTTGTCGTCATTCATGGTTGATTGGTTGATTGGTTGATGGTTTCTCGTTGGTTCATTGGTTGCTACTTATTGTTATTTGATGCAACTTTGTAGAGTTGAGGTCCTGTAGCTGTAGTTGGGCCTTTTGGTACTTATTCACTGGTTTGTTGTTTGTTTCTTTCTTGTGTTTTATTCAACTTTGCAAGGTTGGGATCCTACATCCGCAATTGGATTTGTTGTTTCATTTTGCAGGCTAGGGTTTTCACTTCTATCCTTCCCCATTCACCAGTGAGTCTCAGTGCCACAGTTGCATTCCTGCATTACTTAACAGGCATGTTACAATACATTTTCCTCTGATTTTATTTTTTTTAACAATGTTGTCTACAGTGAATATGGGCAATATTGTTCTTCAACGGCATTACTGGTTCATTGGTTGATGCTTGCTCATTTCTTGTTCACTGGCTTCCAGTTTGCCTATTGTTGTTTCTCTTGTTTGCATGTTGCTCTTGTTGTAGTTTTCACACTTGGGATTCTATAACCATGATTGGAATTGTGCTTCTATTGTTCCCCATCGATGGGTGGGTTTCATTTCTATGTTTACCTTCCTATTCATTTTTTGTTGTTTTCTATTTCTAGTTTGCAAGTGAAAAATTTCAATATTGGAGATGCCTGAGTAAAAATCCTCTTGCAGAACATCTTTGTATGTGAGAAGAAAATTCAATTTCATTTTTTATATGTCACTGTAGATGTGATGGAGGTGGGATCTGTGTCGAACATTGGTGTTCAACAACAAGATGAAGACAACGTCACAGTCTTGTTTCTCTGGTCTTGGTATTCACATACAAAGATGTTCTGCAAGAAGATTTTGATCGGTCCCAGTATTGAAAATTATTACTTGCAAACTGGAAAAAGATAAACAACAAATAGGGATGCAATAATGGAAGTGAAACTTACCTTTGAATGGGGAGCGACATAATCACAGTTCCAATTTCGGATGCATAATTCTAATCATGCAAACTGCAACTTTCTTAAATGTTTACACAGTGGGATGCCTTTGCACGGTCCTCACAGCCTTAAATGTTTACCTGAAAGACCTCATAGCCTAAAATGTTTGCTTAACAGGCATGTTAAAATACATTTTCCTACGATTTTTTTATACAATCTTGTCTGCAGTGAATTTGGGAAATATTGTTCTTCACTAGCATTCCTGGTTGGTTGGTTGATGCTTTCTCGTTGGTTCGTTGGATGTTGATTGTTGTTTTTTTATTCAACTTTGCAGAGTTAAGGTCCTGTAGCTGTAGTTGGCCCTCTTGGTACTAGTTCACTGATTTTTTGTTTGTTTCTTGCTATTGTTTTCTTCAACTTTGCAAGGTTGGGGTCTTGCATCCACAGTTGGACGTGTTGTTGCATTCCTATTCGTTGGTTGTTTTTTTCTATTTCCAGTTTCCAAGTAAGAATTTTCTATACTGGGAATGTCTGAGCCAAAATCCTGTTGCAGAACATTTTCGTATGTGCCTACTACGACCAGAGAAGCAAGAGTGTGATGTTTTCTTGGTGTTGTTCTTGAAAGTCATTGTTCGTCAAAGATCCCACCTCTATCGCCGCCATAGTGACATTTTGAAGGTTGACAAATCTATGACAAGTGCATTCAAAAGAATACGCAAAGAACATGAAATAAATCATATTGATACTATGCAAATGATACGTGCACTTGGAAATACATTGCTTAATCTTCAAAAAATCTTTTCTCGACAACAGTTGATGTTGCGCTTTCCCTGCCCCTGGACTGTGGTTCAAGGAAATTTGTATTCACAAACACATCTCCACTTGAGAAACGCAAATTGGAACATGGTTTTACAATTGTGCCACCAAAAATACTATCAAAATAAAATAATATGAAAATTGTTGAAATAAATATAAACAACATCTCTTTGGACTTGAACCAGAGTTTGTCGAGCTCCAACTATATTTCATAGATGAGAATGTTTTTCCCATAGTTAATGTGTTTCTATGGCTTCATAATTATGATACCAAGTGTTCTTGTGTTAGGGATGAAGTTCTTATCTGCATTTCGTTTTCCTCTTCTATACTTACATCTTTTTCCCTTTTCTTATTCCCCTCTATTATCTAGTTCTAGTTCTATACTTAGTTTGCAAGTAAGAATTCTCAATGCTGGGAATACCTGAGCCAAATTCCTCTTGCAGAAATTTTTCGTATGTTCCTACTACAACCAGAGAAATAGGAGTGTGATGTTGTCTTTGTCTTGTTCTTGAAAGTTGTTGTTCTCCAGAGATCCCACCTCTATCGCCACCATAATGACATGGCAAAGGTTGATAAATCTATGAAAAGTGCACTCAGAAGAATATGCAAAGAACATGAAAGAAATCATATTGATACTATGCAAATGATACGTGCACTTGGAAATGCATTGCTTAATCTTCAACAAATCTATGCTCAACAAATAGTCGACGTTGCACTTTTCCTACCCCTGGACTGTAGTTCAAGAAAATGTTTCTTCACAAACACATCTCCACTTGAGAAATGCAAACTGGAACATGGTTTTACAGTTGGGCCACAAAAAATACTATTAAAATAAAATAATATGAAAATTGTTGAAATAGATATAAACAACATCTCTTTGGACTTGAACCAGAGTTTGTCGAGCTCCAACTATATTTCATAGGTGAAAATGTTTTTCCCATAGTTAATGTGTTTCTATGGCTTCATAATTATGATACTAAGTGTTCTTGTGTGAGGGATAAAGTTCTTATCTGCCTTTCTTTTTCCTCTTCTATACTTACCCATTTTTCCCTTTTCTTCTTCCCCTCTATTATCCGTTTATGGTTTTATACTTAGTCACGTTCCTATGCTCACAGATTTCTGGGTTTGCGAACCGAAAAATCCTCATCTCCATCTATATCTTCATATCAAAAGTCTGATCGACCGCCGTTCATTTTCATACTTAGCGAGTTTTATGGCCGCGGGTTCGTGGATAGGCATTATCGAACTCTCATGCCCCGTGTTCTAGGTATACATCTTGCACCCAAAACTTAGATGATCTACAATTCGACCCCAGAATCCTTGAACACACAATCCTGATTCTACCTACAATGACTCCGTATGACCAACCCACCTTTCCATACTTAGTCGAGTCTTCAAAGTTTTGCGGGTCCACGGACTCATGGGTTCACAAAAGTTTGAAAGAATGTTTCGCTCCCTTCCATCCCTGCCACCTTCTGCCCTTCCCAATGCACATTAATTATTCTTTTACTAGTGACAACTCACCAAGGAGGCTCGAAAACATTGGAATTAATAAGCGGAAAGCTTGAGGACATATCCCATTAAAACGCATTAACAGGCGAATATTATGGAATCTGATGATTTTTTGTGTCCATATTGAGTTAGCAAAAATTGTGGGTTATTTCATTTTTTAAAGCATCACCATAGTAATAGTGAAATATTGTGCTTCCCCATTGTCATCCACAAAGGTGTTGATGTCATGTCTCTCTTTAATAATGTCCATATATTGCAGGTTGTCATATTTGAGAATATGCTTGCATATGGAAATGTTAATTCATATGTTATTAGTGACAACTCACGACACATATTTGAAAATATTGGCATTAATAGGCAAAAAGGTCGAGGGCATATCCCATTAAAATGCATTAGACCAATATTTACAGAAGATTATACTATCATCCTCCAACGTTCATTTTAAATACTTATTCTCATTTCCCTCTATCATCGAAAACTTGGGCTTTAAGGTTACTGCCTTGTAATGTTCCTGGTCATCCACATGTGAGACAACTTAGATATGCCATTCAGGCCCAATTGAAAGATGAAGGATTGGTTTTATGTGATGTCAGCTTTGAACGAAATTTTTTTGTTAGCCAACAGAAACTCAAACACAAAAAATACAAGTATCTTATGATTGGTATTCTCCCTGTATTCGATCATTTGGTTGGTTGAAAGGCCCACCTGAAGATTTGTATGTTCAACTTCTTTGTTTTGTTACTGGAAATTGGAAGGGACTTTCAAGTCATGAGCAAAATGCTCATTTGTTAAAGTATATAGCTTCTTCCAACAACACAGATTTGGCAAGTGTATCAAATCCTGCAGACCACACAAGAATTTATCATTCATCAGAGGAGTTGCACATATCATGGCTTGTAAAATGGTCTGGAATATTCAGAAGTGATGCCAAATATTACTCCATGCGCGAATATACTCAGAAGGAAATTATAAATTTGGATCCTCATGAATGTGGGAAACTGTATGAGTGGTTGAATCAACATCCTAAAATTACAGAAGTTTCTATGTCAAAGTTTGTTGATCGAATTATGGGTGTGGTAACAGACTTGACATAAAGTCAACTTTTTTGTCAAAGATGCACATTTTTTCACTATTCCTATGGATATAATTTCATCTGGGTCGAAGATCTTGCCGCTCTTTGCAAGAATATTCTCCTAGTAGTTGAAGGTGGATATATAATCAGGGAACGAGGCTCTCAAAATTTTTTGATGCCTGCATCGACAAGTAACTAGGAAAAGTTAGTGGGAAGGAATTATGGACTATGGACTTTGCAACACTTTCTGAAGATTACTTTATACTACCACGTTCTGCAAGAAGTTTGACATATTCAGGTAATGATTTGGTTTCTGAAGATCACCTTTTACTACCACCTTCATGTAATGATTTTGTTTCATTATTTAGACGAGACCTTGATGTAGTAGATATTCTAGATCTATTTCCACCAAATATCAATCTTCCTGCTATTTTCCATGCTTTGAATAAGGAAAATGCATTTCTTCTGTTGCAGTAGATCCAATATTTGAAAATAGTATAGAAATTTCTCGATGCTTGAAGTATTGAATTGTCTAGTTAAAATAAATCCCCATGGCCTCGCCGCAAGAGTCTTTAGAGTTGTTCATTAGGATCACGGGTCGATAAGCACACACTGCCTTCCTGGTCATAGATTGCTTCCATCCCCAACTTGTGTTTGCACATGTGCTTTTATGGCTACATGCTTCCTTTGTCCTGGTGGTGGATCCTTATATCCCAACCAACATGATGGAAATAAACTAGCTCTAAGGGATTTGATTGCTTCCAAGGATCTGAGTTGACAATATATTAATTCCGGTTAACTTAAAAAATTATGTCTGCAACCTAATGTTAGACATAGAAAATACAATTTCTTATTTTTTAAAATATAAAATAATGTATTTTTTTAACACATGACTATTGGAAAAGTTTCAGGCACTGTTTGGGATTCACGTCCTTCAAGGATGTTAATTAATTACACAATTAATATTGCTTGTTCCAATGCAATCGACCTGTCGTCGACTATGGAAATCACATTAACATTGAAATGTCAAATAATAAATTTTTGACATGTACCTAATGTAGAGGTCATCATCGCACATGACACCCAACCTCCAAATATTTCCGGACTCATAGCAACATCGTAATTGTCATGACAAAGAAACACTAAAGTCGATGCTCTTTGCAGGTCTAACAACCTTGCAGTCTAATTGCTTTGACAATGAAAGGCCTGCTTGTTCACCGCATTATTTCCCTGCATTCAATGGAATTGTTCCCATTTCCATCACTAGGGTCAATGTCTGAAGCTGAAGCTATATGGAGCCGAGAGTCACTGCGAGTGTGGATGCCTGAAGCTGAAGCTACCTGGAGCCTAGGGTCACAACTTGATACACTTGACATTAGTACCGGTAGTGATTTAAAATTGATTGTATGTCGAGTCTGTTACTACATCCAGAGTTTGCTCAACAAACTTTGAGATAGAAGGTTTTGTAGTTTTAGAATTTTGATTCAACCACTAATACAATTTCTCACCTTCGCGAGGATCCAAATTTATAATTTCCTTCTGAGTATATTCAGGCATGGAGTAATATTTGGCGTCACTTCTGAATATTCCAGACCATTTTGTGAGCCACTATGTCTGCCACTCCTATGACGAAAGATATATTCTAGTGTGATATGCAACATTTGATACACTTGCCAAATCTATGTTGATGGAAGAAGCTATATACTTCAACAAAGGAGCATTTTGCAGGTGAATTGAAAGTCCCTTCCAATTTACAACAATAAAACAAAGAAATTCAAAATACAAATCTTCAGGTAGGCCTTTCACCCAAACAAACCATCGAATACAGGGATAATTCCAGTCACAAGATACTTGAATTTTTTGTCTGAAGTTTTGTTGGCTGACAGAATTTTTCCTGCCAAGGTTGCCATCACATAAAACCACTCCCTCATCTTTGAATTAGGCCTCAATCTCATCTCTAAGTTGTCTCATCTGTGGATGACAAGGAACATTACAAGGAAGGCACCTTGAAATCCAAAGTTTTCGATCATAGAGAGAAATTAACACTTAGCAAAGTATGGAATGTTGAATAAAAAGCTAATGCATGCAAGCCATATCTAGAAGAGAAAAAATATTCAAGAAGTTGGGATAGATCTAGCTAGCAACATCCATGAATTCCAAGCCCGAAATTGATATTCAACTCATTGTTTTTAACCAAGCAAGCATTTGATGATCAAGAGGAAATCTATAAAAGACTATCTACAGGATTGATTCTTGTACATATTTGTTTTTTTGGTCCGCGAGAGCTACAATCGCAGTCATTATGGAAAACACATTTTAAATTTCAAAGAATATGTGTTGAACTATTTTAGGACATCTATTTTGGGAAATAATCTCAATTGTATTTTGTAACCCAATTTATTTGAATATAAAATATTTGAAGTTTTTGTATGGTGTTTTCCAATGTCTAATATTGTTTTTTTTTTGGTACTTTTTATTTTTTTAAATTGACTCATTTTCCTGTACAGCTATTGATAGATGAATTCAACCTCTTTCTACAAGAATTTAATATGCTCTTTGATCCGTAGTTAAACATGCACAACAAGCTTTTTTTTCCCCTGCCCAACACTTCGATTTAAATAAAATCTACTCTATTCGCTCCTTACATTTTACATGGAAGAATAATTTGTGATAGGACATAGTTATGTGGTGCCCACCCTATAATTAAGAAAGAAATGGGTGGACTCCTCCTACTTTCATTCTTTGGGGCCCCATAAATAGAATCAATTAATGACTCTTTTTCAACATGCAACTCAGGTGTTGACGTCATGCTCCTGTTCAATATTGTGCATATATTACATCTTCTTCTATTTGAGAATATCCTTACATATAAAAAAATCTTACTTCATATATATATATATTATTATTAACTTTTTTTTTCTATTGCTTATGGGTTTGAACGAAATTTGCGAGCCGATAAACACCCTACAAATTGGAAGATGCTTTACATTTGGACCACAAACAATCTATTAAGATATATTAATATGAATACTATTGGAATAAATATAAACAAATTCTCTTTAAACTTGAAGTTGTCTTTGTCGACCCCCAAGTATATTACATAGTTGACACTAAATCTTTGTTTCTCCCTTTCTTTTCCCTCCTCTATAATTACCTATTTATCCCTTGTCTTATTCCCCTCTATTATCTCTTTTTGGTTCTATACTTAGTCGCATTTCTATGATCATGGCTTCTTGGGTTGGGAGATTGGCAGATGCTCATCTTCATCTATGTCTTCACATCATCAGCCTGACCGACCGTCGTCCCTTTCAATACTTACCAATTATTTGACCACCGGGTCCCAGGTTAGTGCTATCAAATACTTATGCCCATTGTTATGTCATATACATCTTGCACCCAAAAAATTCTGTGATCTGCAATTTATGATCTTACTATAGGGAACCCATTAGAGATTCAAAAAGATTGGCATTAATAAATAACAATAGATTTTGTTCTGTGAGGTACTTACCCCTTTTTCCCTTTTCCCCTCTATTATCCCTTTCTGGTTATATACTTAGTCGTCTTTCTATGATCGCAGGTTCCTAGGTTGGAAGACCGACAGATCTTCATCTCCATCTATATCCTCACATCACGAGTTTGACCGACCATCTTTCCTTTCCATACTTATCCAATTTTATGGTCACAGTTTCTGGGGTTGGCACTATCAAACTCTCCTATCGCTTGTTCCGTGATATACATCTTGCACTCAAAAATTTCTTGATCTACAATTCCACCACAGACTCCTCAAACTTGCAAGCTTCACTCTACCCGGGTCCACAAAAGTTTCAAAGCATCTATCACTGCCTTCCATCCCCATTACCTTCGCACCCTTCCCAATGCACAGTAATTATGGTTTTACTAGTGAAAAATCAACAAACTGGTACGAAACAATTGGCATTAACAAGAAAAAACCTTGAGGACATATCCCATTAACACGCATTAAACCACCACTTATGCTACTCTGAATGATCGTCATTCCTTTCCATACCCAATTTTTTCCATGTGTTCCGTGATATACATCTTGAACCCAAAAATGTCATGATCTACAATTCCACCCTGAGCTCCTCCAACTCGCAAGATTCACTCTACCTGGGTTCACAAGAAGTTTCAAAGCATTTATCGCTCGCTTCCATTCCCACCACATTCGCGCCCTTCCCAATGCACATTAATTATTCCAACCTCTAGATTGCACTTCCACTGTTTTGTGACCTACAAACAACACCCGGACCTCCACGATATACAAATTGATTGTCAGACTCCCACATCGTCCCCTCTTTCGTTTTACAAATTATGCATTCAAAATTTATGATCCATACAATTTGACCGTTGGGGCCTCACATCTTTTGGGGAACCCTTGTCACCCTATTTTGGATCCTCAAGTTGGTGGGTTCATGAAATATCCAGTTCCTAGTCTCTGTTTCCTGTGCCCACCACCTTCGTACTTCTTTCCAAATATGAAACAACAAAGTTTTAATGAGAAGAGTTCATAATGAAACAACTGTAAATATCGTCATTAATAAGAAAAGAGCTCGAGGATACAGTCACATTGAATATCCCTACACAACTTGTCCATAAACATGCAGAAAAGATCTTGCCATGTACTGGCATATCTATTACAAATTTCAATATATTAACGAAAATAAGTCCGACCTACCATTTTCCTATGACACTTTTTCAATTCAAGGTTCCCAGACAGGTGGGCTCAAGATTGTGTTTCCAATGTTCCGTGACTTGCAAACAGTACCCAGAGTTTCACGATATACAATTTGTCCCAACCGTCATTCCTTTCAATACTTAGCTGCAATTTGGATCTATAATCATGACGTAGTACATTTACATGGTTGCACATGTTGCAACCACTGTGTATCGAGTCTGACCCACCGTTTCCCTACTCCATACTTAGACAATTTTTTCAATTGCATTTTCCTAGACTGGCGGGCTCAATATTGTGTTTCCAATGTTCAACGACTTGCAAACAGTACTTGGAGTTCCGCGATATACAGTTTGTCCACTGGAATTCCCCATCATTCCATCTTTCATGTTACGTGTTTTGCGGTCAACACTTTCGAGACATACAATTTGACCCTTGGGTTCTCACCTCTATTGGTTATATCTTGTAACCCTATTTTGAAGCCCGACCGATCGCTTTCGATAATTAGTCATTCCTTAATTGTTGTTCCCTCTCCCTACCACCTCCGTACTTCTTTCTGGATATGCAATTAGTAAGCTTTAATGCTAACAGTTCGTCATGCAGGAACTGTAAATATTTCTATTAATGAGTGAAAGGCTCGAGTAGATCTCCCTGACTTGCACGATATACAAATTGACTGTTGGACTCACACATCATCCCCTCTTCTGCGTTAAACATTTTTCACTCAAACGTTATGATACATACAATTTGACCATCGGGGTGTCACATCTCTTGGGGAGCCCTTGCCACCCTAGTTTGAAGCCCGTCCGACCACTTTCCATATTTGCCCATTTCATGGAATCTCTTTCATGAATACTTGGGTTGGTGGGTTCATGAAATCTCCAATTCCTGGTCACTGTTTCCTATGCCCGCCACCTTCGCACTTCTTTCAAAGTATACAAAGACCAAGTTTTAATGCTAATAGTTCATCATGAAACAACCGTACAAACCATCTTTAATAAGAGAAATGCTCGATGAGATAGTCACATTCACTATCGCTACACAACTTGCCTAGAAACATGCAAAGAAGATCTTGCCAAGTAATGGGATATCCATTACAAATTTCAATATATTAGCGAAAACGAGTCTGGCCTACCGTTTCCCCATTCCATACTTAGCCACTTTTTCGATTGCGTGTTCTCAGACAGAAAGGCTCATGATTTCACTTACAATGTTCTCTGACCTCCAAACAGTACCCGGAGTTCTGCGATATACAAATTGACCTCTGGACTATCCCATCATGCCCTCTTCCATGTTATGCATTTTGCACTCAAAACCTCTGAGACATACAATTTGACTGTCAGGCCCTCAACTCTCATGGTTATACCTTGTAACCCTATTTTGAAGCTCCGCTGACCGCTTTCCATATATGCCATTACTTAATTTCTCTTTCCCGTCCCTGTGACCTTCATACTTCTTTCTAGATATGAAATTAGTAAGCTTTGATGCTAACAACTTGTCATGTAGGAACCATCAACATTGTCATTAATGAGCGAAACGCTCGAGGAGATCTCCCATTAATACACATTAAACCAAGATCTGTACAGAGTTATATTTAGGGGTGATTTTAAGAACCCCACCTAAATTTGTATGTATAATAAATGGGTGAATCCCCATGATACATTGTTAAAATTGAAAGCTATTTATCAATAATATAATATGTATATATAATTTTTTGGCAAATCTTTTAGTCAATTATATAATATTGTAAAATCTTGGCGAATTTTTCACTAAATTATAAAATCTTGTAAAAATCATGGCAAATGTTTCACTAAATTATAAAATCTTGTAAAATCTTGACGATTATTTTACTAAAATATAAAACACTATGAAGTCTTGGTTGATTTTTTGATAAAGTATAAAAACATATATAATAATGGAAAAATATATTCATTAAACTATAATATACTCATTTTACATGTTTGGAAAAGAAACATAGTTTGTCCCTCCTCCAAACAATGTTGCAAGCATCAAGGGTTGTGTTTTCCAAGGTTCACATGTTCACTTGTAAAAAGTTATGATTTTCCAAGGGGGTGGTGGGTTTAGTGGCCACCAAAATTCCAATCCCCTTGAGGCATGTGCTTAGAATTTCCACTAAGGGGTTCCCCAACTTCCATTAAAAATCTTTCTATGAGACAAAACTTGACAGAGTTCTGTCAAAAGGCTTGGTATACCCCACCAATGACATCTATATATTTGTATGCCCCACACCAATGGAAATAGATCTTTGTATATCACACCAATGACATGTAGGGCTTCGCTTGGTGTAAAATATTTTCAATTTCATGTTCCCCTTCTATAATATAACTAAATAAAAATAACTTAATTAAGAGAAATGATTCACGATATGTCTACCTAGTTACCTAACTTAAGACCAAATTAGAAATACATTGTTGGAACGTATGAATCTATATGTCATGCAAATAGCATGCAAACAAGAAGAACATACATATATACAAAACAAATCGTAGCCTTTCAAATTACTAAACAACAAGTAGAGACTCTCAAAATGCTAAACATATGTACATGATGTAAAAAATGCGCTTATGAGAAACTGACAACAAGAAACAATGGTCTTTAAAAAAATGTTAGAAATAACAACATCTAGGCATATAAATATTAATATCATGGTCATTATTCATATAATGGTATTATTAAGTGTAAAAAACTTTAGGAGATAATAAATGTGAAACAATTAAGTCATTCCATGATGACGATAATGATAGTCTCAGTTAGACTACCACAATTAAGAATGAATAGCAAGAGATGTAGATTTATTAAGAGTTATTATATAGCATGGTGCACAAAATGCATTGTCATTCTTCTAGAATGGGATGATGATCTATGCATGAGAGAGTGATACTTTCTTAGCCTTAGCCAGATGCATCAACACCATCGATGCATTAGAATTTCTTAGTGCATTTCTTTCCATTAGCTTTCAAAAATTGTCTCGAGTTTAAAATTGTCTAAAGAAGACTGAAGTAACAAAGGTTTATGTTGTAATTGTGGTTGGGAGGAAGAAACGTAGCTATGAACCTTTGGAGATCGAATAGCACGAATTGTTCCAGTACTATGGTTGACATTTTCTAGATCTCTTGGGTAATACTTTATGGTCCTATTTCATACTGGTGAATGTGTTCTTCCGTATGGTTGAGATTCATTGTCAGAAAAGAACAATTGGGATCTTCAACTAATATTCAACTCAGGCCCTAAATATGCTTCAATGAATTCTTCTCTTTATGTTGGAAATAACCTAAGGGAGTTAAGCTCTTGAAAAATCTTCTACAGGTCTGAAGGCATGAAAAATCACAATATTTTGAAGTCTCCATCCATTCAACTAAATTTACAAGAATTTTGAACATAATGGTGGTTGTCCAACATAAGTCTCTCATGAGACACATCACATATGATGTGTAGATGATTATACATTGAATATTAATATCAAATATCTATCTCTCTACAACTATTATCTGTATGTGTATGTGCAACTTTGATATGGTATGAGAACCAAATATCACTAGTACATATGTGGTCAATATTTGACAAAATATTACGATGATAAGGATAAAATTATTGGTATTGTCGAAAAAAAAAATTGGCTCTCCGACGTTCAATGTAATTATGACTTTGTTATCTATATGTTGAACTTCCGATGAACTTTTGTCGAAATTTCGACGCATTCTCTATCCGTCGAACTTACGATGAAATTTCATCGAAATTTTGACACATGTGAAGAGACCTGTGAAAAGGCCATGGTCATCACCGTCATCATTGTCATCATCACCATCATCATCATCGTCATCGTCGTCGTCATCATTGTTTTCATTTTCATCACCATAATCAACATTATCGTCATCCTCATCATCGTCATCATTTTCGTTATCGTCATCATTGTCATCATCATCATCATCATCATCATCATAATTATTTTCATTGCCATCATCAAATTATGACATTGTCATCATCATTGTCATTTCCATTGTCATTACCATCATCATCGTCGTCATCATCATCATTTCCATTGTCATCATTGTCATCATCGTCATCATCATTATCATCATCATCATTTTTGTCGTCATTATCATCGTCATCGTCATCATCATTGTCATTTTCATCAACATCATCATTTCCTGCATTTTCATTACCGCCATCATCGTCGTCATTTTTATCGTCATCATCATCGTCAATTTCATCATTGTCATCACCATAATTACCATTTTCTTCCTCCTCTTCATCATCATCATCATCGTCATCATCATTGTCATCATCATCATCGTCCTCCTCCTCAACAACATCGTCATCGTCATCATCATTATCATCGCCATTTCCATGGCCATCACTATCATCATTGTCATTGTCGTCATCATCGTCATCATCATCATCATCACCATCCTCATCATCACCATCTTCATCATTGTCATCATCCTCATCGTCATCATCACCATCATCATCGTCGTCGTCTTCGTCATCGTCATCGTCGTCGTCATCATCATCGTCATCATCATCATCATTGTCATCACCATAATCAAAATTGTTATCATCGTCCCCCTCCTCATCATTGTAGTCATCGTCATCATTGTGATAATCATCAACGTCTTCATCATCATCATTTTCATTTTCATTGTCATCATCATCAAGATCACAAGTACCGACCTTTTTTCTTTCTAAAATTAATTTTCAATCCATTGTTCTTACATAGTTTCTTATGGTCCTTTAATATGCCATCTGATTCACTATTTTGGTTTTTTTAACCATTTTAAAATTTGTTTACTAATAATATTTGGATGCTTGGATATCCAAATATTTCCTTCACATTTCGTCCTTCTGCAACACCAATCCTAAAACCACAAGAGTTCATGGAAATTTGATTAAGAGTAGATAATAAATACCATATAGAATATAACCCATGTCTATCTCACCAGTCACCATGTGAATTAATTTCAATACTCTCATATAGATAAATTAAATTAGAATAATCACCTCTAAAATCGCTATAGTAGATTGTCAGGTACTTTAAGAAGAGGGGAAAATATATGATTGTTAGGTATTTTAAGAAGAGAGGAAAAGATAAGGTTTTAGGAGGTTTTTCTCTTTTGGGGTAGGTAAACCCCTTTGACAGGACAAAGTATAACTCCGAACTTGGTACTGAGGTCAATCAAGACTTGCACATGGTCTTATATACAAAGATCTCATTATCATGGGGAAATACCATTGACGCCTTCTCTGCCTTAGCACAAAATCAATGTTTCTAGGTTAACATGATCGACACCTAGGAAGGACTTAGTTAATTGCTTTAACTTGATGAGAATGCCTACTATGTTTTGAATCGGGTCATCATTGTGAAAATATTTTTAACTTTCCACTAGACCACAAATCAACATACTGGTTTTGGTCAATTTCGTTAAAGTGATTACATAAAAAAAACACCAGCACAATGGAGAGAATGACACACCGACTAAGAGTTTTCTTTGCTATTAATATGTATATTAAAAGTGCATATGCTAAGAAAATAAATAAAAAACAAAACATAATTAGGGTCATTCAAACAAATGCCTCCAGGAAAACCAAAATCTTTACATGAAGTTCATTGAAACTGGAAAAGAAAACAAAGGTTTTTATTAATAAGTATAGGCACAAGTGATGGAGGATGGGAGCTGAATTCCCATAATGTTGTCAAGAAACTGTCTCAATAAATGATATAGTAGATGGAAAAGAGTCTGGTTGAGGCTAAGAGTGATCTAGCGAGAATGATGATCAAAGAGAGACAACCACATGCTTTTTGAACAAACGGGTCTAAAGTCTCAACAAGAGCTCCAACATGCACCAAGATGGTCTTCCCATTATAAAGTGTCTTTTTCTTTCACATGTGCAAAAAAGGAACAACAATCAAAGGTGCCATCAAAGTTGTCAAATGCAGAGACTATTGTGATGATCAATCAAAGACAACAGTGAGGGTTGTACATTTTTACAATCAATGAAAAAGGCGAATTTGAAGTTCTCAAACAAGTGCTCAGATGTTGGCATGACCAATCATCAGTCTAAGCACAATAAAACCTGATAGTATACATTGATACAATATTGTGCCATTATGTCTCTTCACTTTGATCTACAAGAAGAAGAACTATCACACTAATGAGTGTGTAAATTAGAATGTCAATACTTCGATGGAGAGTGAGAATGTCTCCTCTCTCTATGACAAGGATGCCATCATGGCTAAGATGTGGATGGTGTAGAATTTGGTGCTGATTGAACAAAAGGTGCAACATGTGGTTCCTGCTAAACATAAGCTGGTCTTTACATATCAATAGAAGAATAATAGGGAGTGGATTCAAGTTTTAGTATCTCATTGGTAGATGAATCAACAAATGGTGCAAGATCTGGTTGTTCCAAAATAAAAGTGGTTAGGAGATTAGAGGTACTTTCAAAAGGAAATGAAGTTGAAAATTATTAAAGGCATCTTTCTCTATCTTATCTCAGGCATAATAGCAGTAATAATCCTCTTTCCATGCTTACCAACCCCACCACCTATGTAATGCATCTGACGAAGCAATTTAGAAACAATACCTCTATTGTGCTTTTCAAAATCAAGAGAAAAGTGCTCATTAGTATCCAATAATACATGAGAAGGAATGTCATCAAAAGTGGGAGCCAATAATAATACTTGGTGATTCTTCTTGATAGCTTGTGGGATGCAAGTGGGAGATCCAAGGGTGAACTTGTTGGTGTTTATACTAACTTTTTGTAGAGCCTTTGGTGTGTCCAGATAGTTTGGTGGGATGCCTTGCTAGGCCTTTGTAATGTTGGTTATGCTTTATTGTTGATGGTGGATGCCCTAGCAAGGTTTTGGGAAGCAATTGGAGATTCCTTCTTGGGAAGAGTTGAGGTATTATACTTTATCTTCATTTCCATAATATATTAAAATTTAGGTTTACTATTGTTGTCCTGATATTATATGTTGCATATCTGAAAATCAGACTTTGGTTGCTCATTGTTATGAGTAGTTTCATGGCTGTTTTAATGATTTGATTTGTTGGGAGAACCATGCTGAAACATCATGTGTTTTAGCATGTCTCTATGAAACAAGAAATCACATTTAGTGTTGTAACAAATCTATTGTTATAAAAGTAATTTTCAGATCTATGCATTGGTTTAGATTGTGCCCCAAGGGCTATGATATTCATCTCTTTTTTAAGTACATTTTCAATGCCTTCTTGAGCTTGCGTAGTGAAAACATTGGAAAAAATTGAAGTATTTTCTGTTGTAATAAATATTTCATATTCAGCCATAAGGCCAAAAGTTATATGAAATAGATCTGGAGAACCTCAAGTAAATGGGGTGAAATTTCTGAAGTCTTTCAATGTGCATATTTTTGAAATTTTCACAACATTAGTTTTATGACTATTATTAAATATAAGTTGTATCCTCCTCTTCTAATGGTCACACTACAAATTACACCAAGCTTGTCTCTAAATTTTAAGAACTGATATGGATTGAGTGGCTTGGTGAATATGTCCACAGTTGCACTTGAGTTGCACAACACTACAACTCTGTCTTCATTCTCTACTAGCTACTGAATTTAATGACTTTGCATCTCCACATGTTTTGTCTGATCATGAAAGACATGATTTTTTCCATCTTCAAAAAATTGTAATGTCTCAACAAAGTGTAATAGTATTGACTTTTTCAACTTGAAAATCAACAAGTATTCTCAACCAAACCACCTCCTGAGATGAAATAGTGCTTCCTAATACTCTGATTTGGAAGATTAAACTGTTGCTCCATGTTGTTTTTTACTCAACCACGAAGTTGCACTTGCACCAAGAGTGAAAACATTGTTAAAAAATTTCAGCTCATGGTAACAGTTCGAGTCTAATTTCTAAGCTACCTACAAAGGAAACATAAACTGAAATTTATGTTAAAAATGTGTTGATTTTTACTAGGAATTGAAACACATCAAACTGGAGAAAGTAGAAACAAGTACACAAATCTGAAACTCAAATCACAACATTGTTTACTATTCTTTAAAAAAAAAAGTCATAGCTATGCTTCACCCATTACTTCCTACTCTGAAAAACTGAATGAATAAAACATATACCCATGCCTTCTTATATAATCCAAGGTATCTCCAGGTTTAAAAAATTACCTTGGATCCTAATTTGGATTGATCCCAAAAACAGACCCAACCTTAGATCTATTTAAATATTGGAACATGTGCCCTTATCTCTACATGATGGATAGTCTTTGAACTTCATGATAGCATTTTACTAAGGACACCTTCTTTGATCCAAGTACATGGCCACATATTTTGATTTGTTGCCTTTTGCCAATTGTAACTAAATGCTACCTAACATGTGCAACTCAGTAAGAACATATATAATGCCTTGATCTTGTTGTCCCACTTGGTCAATTGTATTAATGAGTAGACTATATAGCAGTCTATAATCTAGTTTCAAAATCTATTTAGGCATCCATGCATTCTTTTAAATGGAGATTAGATTGTCTTTGGTTGGCAGAGATTTTTTTGTTTTGTGATATTGATGATTGGGTACTTGGGATTCTTTTCATAATATTTGATTTCACAGTGAAAATGATACACATATAGAAACTTTAAAAGCCCAAGAAAGAAAACTCTGAGTTTAAATCCAACCTTGTGCAAATATGTCCAAAATATTGTAGGGTCTGATGCAAGTAAATATCCTCAAGAAATCCTCTAAATTCCATGGCTACAATTGTGTGACATTCTCTGCTCTAGCCTCCAAGTTCCAAGTGTAGGGTTTCTCCTTGCATTTACAGCTCTGTTTTGCAGTAAAAGAATGACATGAATGATGCGGTTTTAGTTTTTTAAAGGGAACTTTAGTGTTTTTATCTTTTCCTAATGAGCAATTTACTTTTCATGATCCTTCTTAAGCATGCCTTTTTTCTTTTCTTCTTTTAATTTATTTTAGGGCCTTTCCTATCAACCATTTCTCACAGGCTAGAAACCTGCAAGAAATGACCAGTAGAAATGTTGATCATTTCTTAGAAATGGGTTCCTGTCCAGAAATGGAAATCATAACAGTTTTTTGGTGTAGTTTCTTTTTTGGGATGTGTTTCTGCTAGAAACAACCCCCTCAAATACAGTTGATGGTGAGTAACATAGATTGGAAGGGTCTAACACACCAAAACATAATTAGGCTTGAAAGTTGGGGATTGTCTATGAAATGGCTATATTTATTGCATGAGGAGCAATATATTTGTACACTAAACAATTTGAGGACATTTGCATCATTGGATGTAGCCTAATAAAGAGGAGGTTGTTAAAGTAAAGCCTATTGGAGGCTGGTAAAGTAAATCCTATTTGAGTTTTGCTTCAGAAATCTGATGGGCCTCAAACCCACTTGTCCCAGGATTGTTGATGCATGTATGCAAGAGACCAGATTGGAAAGAAGATTTGACACTGCTTATGTCTGTCATGTGTGTGCAAGCATAAATTCTAGTGTAATAGGTATTCAATATTTTCAAATACAAAAATTAGAAAATCACATCATAAGATATCTTATGGGGACTGACACAAGTTGGATATAGACTTCTCTAAGGAGGAGTTATTTGTTGACCTTCACTCCATGCAAAATGATGAGTCTCCAAGTGTGAATGGACTCCCATGTTAGTTTTACAAGACTACGTGGGATATCAATGGGGATGCCTTTTGTTGTTTGGATTTCAAGGCGTTCTCTCCTAGGCAAGTTTCTTAATTGATCAATTAGGGCGCGATTAAACTTATTCCCAAGAATGCAGCACGAGACACCATTGGGGGCTGGAGACCTATCAATTTGCTTAGTGTTGCCTACAAAATTCTAGCCAAGGCTTTGGCATTGAGGATCCATTCTGTGGAATGATAGGTGGTTAGATTGGATCAAACAACTTGTGTGCAAGGGAAATGCATCCTTGACATTGAGATTTCAACTTTGGAGGATTTGGAATGGGCCTAGGAGTCTGGCCAACAATCCTTTTTTCTCAAAATTGATTTGGACAAAGCTTATGATCACATTGATTATTCCTTCATTACGATATGCTCCCCTATCTAGGTTTTGGGCCCAGATATGTTTCCATGGTGAATAATCTTTTTTTGAATTCTTCAACTTTTATTTCAGTGAAAAACTCCTTAAGCCCATAGATTTTGTTGCATTGGTCTATTTTCCAAGGTTGCCCTCTGGCCCCAAACTTATATGTTTTGATGGTAGATGCATTGGGTTACTTGCTAGAGTTGGCCCATATTCAGGAGTAAGTGTGGGGTACTCTTCTTGTAAATGGTTCAAAGACGGTAAATAATCATTTTGTTGATGACACTCTTTTCTCTGAGAGTGTTGAGAAGCATTTATTGGATGGTTCTCTTTCTTTCTTAGATACATTTTGTTTGGCTCAGGTGTTATGGTTAGTGACCACAAGATCGATTTCTAATTGGTAGGGTTGGATTGTCCACAAAAGTGGCTTCTTGAAACTTGTACTTACATAAGACTTGGAGTGTTTGTGAGGTACCTGTGCATTCTATTTGGTGTGGGATTGTCATTAATGGCTATGTGGGATTGGTGTCTCCAGAGGCTCCAAAGTAAACTTCATGTTTGGCATTTTAAGGATCTCTCCTTTGTTGGGATGTTGATGGTGGTTGGGTGCATTTGCAAGCCTCACATGTCTATTATGTCTCTCGTTGATTCCCTAGCAAGACTCAACTTCAATGCTTGGGGCGAATTCTTCAATCATATTTATGATCTAAGTATGGTGGAGTGAGACACCTTTCCATGGTTCCTTGGTATGTGTGCACCATGCCCAAGGACAAGGGTAGACTTGGATTGATCGATGTTACAACATAGGGCAGTATTCTTTCTACCAATTGGGTGGTTAGGTGCTTAGAGGGTTCTGCACCCTAGCAAGTTTTATTTAGGCATCAACAAATGACTACACAACATTCAAGGAGAGTTCCAATAGCATTTGGCTTGTGTGATATTATTTCTACAACTCGCTTATTCCAAGTTTCAAGTTTGTTCATATTCAAGAGTATATGGTCGGTTGGAAGGCCATGGCAGGAATGATTCGTTGGTCCTGTGAGGGCATCAAGGCAGGTTGGGATTTAGCTTGTCACCCCATCTGGAGTTGGAGGATGCAAGGTCGGTGTGTTGCAAACATGCCTTATGTTCAAGCACGAAGGTTGAGAAGAAAAAGTATTTTCTTTTGAGGGGGATCGTGGAATTTAACTTCACATGCATTGAAGGAATAATGCACTCTTGCTCGAGAGTTTGGATTGATGGCCCCAAATTGAACTATCAATTATACCACTGAGACAGATCATCTCAAAGGAAAATTTATTCAATATGAATATAGGGATACTTAGACCATTTTGGAGGGATTGGACATTCAACTTTGGGCATACTCTTCAACAGTATGACTCTCAGAGATTGTATTCGGACCAGGGCACCAACCATGCTTCATCAAACTAACAAAAGGACTTGTTACCTCTTCAGGGGGTACCCTAGACTTTTCATTTTGGCTACACCATTGTAAGCCCAAGGATGCAAGTTAAATCCATGTAAACCATAGTGGATGATTTTTGTAGTGGGTTTCTAGACTTAGTCTGATCATGATCAGTCCCCTTATGTCCCTGTCTCACCATCTCTCATCCTGGATAAGATTGGAGGTTGTGGCACAGATCTATTGAGACACATGATTGTGTGAAGCCACATGTCTTATGTAGGGGTGATTGCAGTTTGCGGGGCCTAGTCCGATCCATGTCATGCACAACTATGTCTTACCACATGATTATCTTATATTGAGTTTGTAGGCATACCTTGGCCATGGTGCACTATCATTTTTGTTCTCAACATGGCAGTCTCACAAAGTTTTCATCATTGCACATCTTTTCATCTAGTGCATGTCTTTTCCTCCAGAGGTGCTCGAGGAAAAAATACAGCATGGTCTCAAAATGACCGGAAAGAGATCATGAGAAAAACCCATGTTGCAAAGTTGTGATTGACAAAATATTAAGGGAGTTTTCAACATTACACTTATTTTCATGCAGACACACCCTGTAGGCACAAATACAACATGGGTTCAAAATTAGCAGAAAAAAATCACGAGAAAAATCTATGTCACAAAATTTTGAATCATGGATTATTGGCATGGGTTATGTGACATGGGTTTTGCTCGTGATTTTTCGTTAAAAAAATGAATAGACAAGCAAATATTGGAACCTTCAAAACTATTTTACTAAATAATATTTTGTATTTATTTTGTAAAGAATGGACTAGTATGATCTGGTACTAGCACATAGTCATGTTAGAGAAAAGTATTTGCATTATTTTTCCTCATCGTGACATATAGAAGCTCATCACTACACGTGGAAGAAATTTCCCATGGGTGATAATGTTGTTTCACATGCAAGTACTTGCTCCAACATACACATCAATTTGGTGTTTCTCTAGGTTGTGGCCATAAAATTAGATTAAATAAGTTTTGGCTTGCTTGAGAACAAAGTAGTTAGAACTAGAGCCGAAATTCCCAAAATTACGAACTAGAACCAAAACCGGAACCGACTAAAAAGTAGTATAAAAATCAATTGAATTAAAATAAAATATTCAAAATTTAATATGTATATGTATATACATATGAGAGAAAAATGGAAGAGGAAGATAGGGAGAAGATGAAACTAAGACACTAACCATGCTGGGAAATAAGCTTTCATGGAACCTCTTATAATTTTTCTCTGGACAAGGAAAAGTTTCAATACAATGGTGAATCTCACAATCTTTTTGACAGAAATGAAGTATTTTCAAGGGCTAAAGGATGGGGTTCTCATAGAGAGCAAGCAGTTTGTGCTAGAACTACATTCGTTGGTGGCCATATTTTTGGTTCTCCTCTTGACGTGAGAGACTAGAAAAATCTAAGACCAAAGGACACTAAGTGGGAGAGCCTTTGTGGAACCCTACCCTTTTCTTGAGTTGTCTATCATACAAAAGGGCGACTTCATATTGTTTGAACCATTTTGACAAGAAATCACTGCAAACAATGCTCTCTGCTAAGGTAGCAGAGGGTACAACATGCTTCAAATATCAAGTGCAAAGGTTGGCATCAATAAGGAACATCACCTAGGGAGGTCAAGGATGGAATGCATCAGGTCTTACCATGCCAATCAAGATGGGCTACAGAGAGATTGTTCACAATGTTTCCATCAACATCTATTCCCATGAGGAAGTACAAAGCTGGAGTGGAAGAAGAATGGGTGTATTTAAACCTACAATCATAGCTTATTTGCAGTGGAAGTGTCAGAAGGAGAAAACAAGAGTCAAACATGTTGGAATACTAGAACAAATACAGTTCTACAACATGGAAATGAGGCCAAAGAACCTAAAGGTATATTTTTTGCCCAGGTTTCTATAGAACATAATAAGCTTTCCTTTAACTCGGGTTTCTTAAGGAATCCTTTAAGGATTTAACTACGAGGGAACCCCATGTATCGAAAAGGGATAATAAGAAAGGCATGGTCAAGCACTACTTGGAATTAGAGAATCCCTCAAGCTCAACAAAAATACATAATAAAAAGGGGAGGAGGAAATCTAGTAGTGTTAAACTGGAAAAAAATATTTGAAGCTTGCTCTAGGTCATGATATGGTG
>ML804869.1:35752-61956 GCA_009831015.1 Picea engelmannii | reverse complement strand
AACGATAATAATACCATTTAAATACGGCATGTATAGTCAATTGCTCAATACTTTTTTAACCTTGCGAATAAATCATGTTTTTGTTGACAGATCAGAAATCATCACTGTAGTATAAACTTTTTAAGTCTGGGCTCTTTACTGAACATATTTTGTGTTTGGTCATAAATTGTTAGAATTGTTTTTTTAAGTGATTGAGTATGTATAATCTGAGTATTATAAGAGATTTTGAGGATGCTAAATTTATTGATGTATTTAAAAATGCAAATTAAACAATAAAAATGGGTGAGACAATGCCAAAATGCTTAGTGCAATCTAGTCTATAATTTAAAGCATCACAGAGATTTTTGAGGATGTCGAATCCATTGATGCGTTCAAAAATGCAATTTAAACAACAAAATGAGTGATTTCACCCAGATTTATAAATGCAATTTAAACAACAAAAATAAGTGATTTCATTAAATTTAAATCCTCAGTGTAATCGAATTTATCTAAAAAAAAATTAATAATAAATTTAATTTAAAAAAAAAAAAAAAATTTGGAATTGAAAAAAATTGTGTTGAAGAAAATTTGTGATATATGAAAAATAAAAATTCTTTAAAACTATTTTTTTTATTTTTTTTATCTAAATTGAAACTAAATTTTTTTTCCAAATCCAATTATAATTTTGTTATAATTTTGCCTAAAATTAAAATTGACACTTTCCTTTAAAGCTTTTTTTAAAGTCAATTTATCCTTATCTTATCCATCTTTACCTAATTCTATTTACCTAATACCATCAACATAAGGAAACGGAAAATTAATGTATTCTCTCATTTAATATTTAATATATGCTCATTTATTACATGTTATAATTTATAATGGTTTAGAGATTTGCATTAATGGTAAAATTGAAATTATTTTTAAGATCCTTTTTTATACCAATTTTATCTTTATCTTCTAAGTCTATTTATTAGCATTTTTTCATTACATAATTGTCTGTTATTTTTTTAATCAAATTAATTAATAATTTTTCATTTTAAATTTTTTTGTTATAAAATTCTTTTCAACTATTAAAATATTTCCAACTTTATTTGTGATATTTGGGTTTATAAGATTAAACATTTTTATCATTATAAAAAATTTCCAACTTTATTTGTAATATTTAGATTCATAAGATTTTTTTTTAGTTATAAAAAATCAATTTCTTTATAAAAACAAATTATAACAAAGTACAACGTTTTAGTCTTTTGAGTGATAAAATCCTCCTTATCCCTTCTCTCTACTTAATATAGAATAATACATATGAAATTATTAACTTAGAATAAGTCTTGCAGTGAAATCATGTAAATATATATATATATATATATATATATATATATATATATATATAACTCATTTATTTTAGAAGCTCTTCTACATTTTTGTAATTCCCTTACATTAATATTGAATTTCAAGAATGATGGTATACAATCTATAATGTTAATTGTCATGTTAATTAAAAGAATATTTAGGAAAAGTTACATTTTAATGTTAAAAGTTAATCTAAGTTTTAATTACTTGTTTCTCACATATGTAATGATGGACATCATATATGTTATTTAAAAAAATTAAGTCTCCTTTTAAAAATGAGAATAAAAAAAAAATGAAAATAGACAATAAAAATACAAGATAAAAAAAGGGGAAGAAACATAAACTTTATTGTTAAAAATGGTTCATAAAATATAGTATAAATATGTTGCTACAAGAAAACATATTCATTTGAATATTTAATTTTCATGATGTCATATGACGAATTTATCTCAATGGGGTAAATAAGTGGTATCAATCAATCCTATCATCACATGAGTAATTAATTTTCACTATACCATGTGTTACTCTCTACTTTACAATAGTAGCCTCCCCTTACATAATATTAGGTAACTAAAAGATACTGATTGTTGGCCTCTTCATTTAGGATGTTGTAAAAGACTACATGGACATGATTGCATGATATAAGAGCATATATATCGTAGAAAAGGATGCACAAGGGGAATGAAGGGATGTGGAGCAGGTTGGCTACAAATAGATAAGAGTTGTGAAGTATAGTTAATGAGACGACTTAGATATTGGATTGACATGATCTTCCTTATCCTATTTTTTAGATGAATTTGACATGGTCAACTTTAGCTACCTATGTGTAACATCCTAGTTTTAACCCTTAAGAACTATAATGTTTTATGTAATTGTGACTTTGGCTGGTGAGTCGGTAAAGTCAAAAAGTGGCCAGAGTTCCTAGGAAATGTAATACTTCATATACATTAATAAAAATACACCGTTGGATGCAAGACGGATGAGGACAAAAGATATAGGAGCTATGATTCCACGAGAGAGGGGGCTCGAGGGGCTAAGTCTTTTTATTATTATTTAATTTAACCATGATTGATTTTATGGAGAAAAGGGGTTACATGAGCTTCTTGGGGGATGCCATGTGGTTCTTGATTTCCAAGTAACTATATAAACCCATCTTTGGTTTATTTGGAGGTTCACTTGCTCTTATTCATTCATTGTACACCCTTCTCACTCTTTTCATCTTTAGGAGCCTCATTCTTGTTGAATTTGTGTGCTCTTGGTCTGAGCATGGATATGAATGGTTGCATGAGGGTGGCTTTGGATGAATTTGGGGGTCGCTCTTCCTCTGGTTGGGTGCTCTTCCCCTAGTTCATCTTCTCCCCCTTACTCCCTTGTTCTTCTTCCTTTTTCCTCACTCATTTTGGCTATTTCATGTGCTTTTGGGATGAGCATGGAAACTAATGGATGGAAGAGGAGAGTCATTGATAAATGGATGTAATATAATTTACTAATCATTCCAGGAGGGAATGGATGCTTGTTTGCATGAGCTTGATGGCAGTTTGGATAAAAATGGCTAGAACTGAGAATCCTTGGAGTTTACAGTAGGGAGATTTCCTCACCAATAGCACTAGAGCCCTAGAGAGAAGTGGGATAGCTTGAGGGACTACAAGGCATAGAAAGGTGTTTATTTCTTTGGGTTGTGTAGGTTGAGGGGGAAAGAGAGATGGAAATTTAAATTTGTTGTGAGGTTACGAAACCTGAGAGCTAGTTAGCCAATTGTTGTGTGTTTTTAGATTTGGCCTAGGACCCGTCCTTGTCGATTCATAGCCCTAGCTCGGGGGTGACCTACTATTGAGAGTAAAAGAACAATAGTGTCTATGGTTGGGAGGAACATCCTTGGTATGCAACCAATTGGTGGAGATTTACTTGCAAATATAAGTGCTCTCTCTGCTTTCTGTATAATGTTATTCCGTTGTGTATTTAATTATCTCCAAGATATGTATTTTAATGTGCATGTATGATGGTTATTTGTTGTGCATGACACATTGTTTATCCCTTTTATGTTGTAGCATGGATATTGATTAATGCATGTGATTTTCATGCCTCTAACGTTGTTGAACAATACTTTGATTTTGAGATAAGATCAAATAAATGAGTCTTAGGACTGCAGCGTGCCCCACCTACTAGTGGTTGGGTGTGTTGCAGACTGTTTAAGTGGCATATCCTGACATGTGGATAGGTGGATACGTTACAGATTGGTATCAGGGCTACAGATTGAAACACCAGGCCGAAATAGGCCAGAATCATTAGAAATGATCTTGTGGTTGAGATCGAGTTAGGACCTTGAAGTCGTGAAGCTCAGGAGAAATGGCATTGTAGAGTCCCCGTAGAAGATAAAATTCTAAGATCCTTAGTAAAGGATTGAAGGATCGTGACTGTCCATTTTGTATTCGGGAATGATTGTCACCATGGGATCAAGTTCAGATTTGGATCGTTGTATTTGTTTGGGAGAAGACAAATCCTTCACAGTCGTCAGATCTAGAGAAGGTATAGAGTTGCTAAGCACCAGAGTCCTTTGAACTTCGTTGTTTTGGAAAATGTTAAGTCTTTCATGAAAAGGAGGTAAAACCCTTGAATCTATGAAGTATCAAAGTGAATCTATGTCACATATCACTGGGAGGAGTACTTGACCGTTGGATTGATCCGAAGACAAATTTGGGTCATTGGATCAGGGACAGATCAAGAGGTGAGGCACAGTGGAGAAGATCATTTTCCAACTATCAGATCTGTGCACGGGTGAGCGTGATCTGTAGATCTCATAGAAGTACAAAGATTCGACACTCTGGGAGAAGTGACTCCTTAAGCTGTCAGGAAGAAAATCTCCCGAAGTCCCGAACTCCAGAGAAAATCATGATCGTTCGTTGTCTGGGACATGTGTCTACAGTTTATCAAGTATTTGGAATTCGAGAGTTTTAGTCCTTATGTCAATTGGAGAATTTTTCTTTAAAGTCGAGAGTCAATCCATACCGTTCATGGTTAGGGGACACATGTCCATAGATTAGCAATTGTTCAGAAGTTCGTCATTCGAAGGAATTGTTGGATGGAGTTGAAAAATCCTCCAAAGCCCAAAGCCCCGAAGTGTCGAAGTCCCAAAACTCTAGAGAAGCATAGTTCAGAAGTTCGTCGGTTCGGAATATTTGTAATGTTACATGGTGAAGTCCCCCAAAGCCCGAAATCCTGAAGCTCCGGAGAGCAATAGACTGGGAGTTCATCAGTTTGACGTTCGAGAGTTTTGAGGTGTATCGTAGAAGAAAATTTTGAACCCTGAAGTAGCTAAAGTCACGGAGTGCCAGAGTGACATGACATGCTGATGTCACTGAGGGTGATGTGGACCCACCTCATGCATGCCACATGTCATCCTATTTCTTGATATTCATAGACCCTTTGTGCCACTTATAACTTGACATGTGTCACCAGTAGGATGGGCCACGTGTCATCTCCGTATTTGTTTCGCCACATATCACCCCCCGGATGCATAGCTGCTAATGAGACTTTGGAAGTTCGGAGGTTTGACATTTGGGGATAAGGGAGTATGTTGTTGTGAAAACCTTTGAAGTCCGAAGCTCCAGAACATCGTAGTAAGAATACTCCCAAGAGCCTCTCCATGAGTTCACCAGTTCGACGTTCAGAGGGAATGTTGTTCGTATAGGCATAACCTACGAAGCTCGAAGTTTCAAAATTCTAAAGTCTGTAAGGACCGTCTGTCTCAACGTTTGATTAAGTCATGACCATTGATCTTGTTGAAGCCTCCAAATGGGACCAGACCATCCTATCAACGGAAGATCAAATATCGATCGTCTGATATGTTAGTAGATTCATTGGAAGGGCTTCGACGAAGCTTAACTCCAGGAGAAATAGGATATTTAAGAGGGAGAATAGTTGAAGGCTGAAGTTCAGAGGATGTGTTCCATGCGTCAGTCTCATGATAAGGTAAAGGGGTTGTTTAGAGGTGCGGAGGGCATAGAATTCAATAATCCATTGGACATTATGTTTGAATGAGGTCATGTGTAGAGAATAAAGAGAAAAGAGCTAGAGGAAGGCTCTAAAGAATTAATAAGCCCATTGTTTCGAACTGTGGTCACATGGAAATTGGATTGAAGGAAGCGCTTGGGCAGAATTCAGATTTTGTAATAGTTTAAAGGGGGATGTGTAATTTTTCGACAAAACCTTGTTGCAAAACAAGAGAAAAAGGGTTGAAAGTGGTTTTTTCGGGAAGCCATAACTTTCAGCGCAGATATCGAATTGGGGGAAAGATTTCAGTCTTTGGGAAGCTGAGCTGGAGGAGGATGACCTGGAATCATTCTATTTTGGATAATTGTTATAATTGATATAATTTTCTTCATAAATTAAACAGAAAAGGTACCTATAAATTTAATTGACAATTTTTTTATAATATGTATAATTCTAACCAGATGATTGCTTGTAGATTTTGGGAGGTTTAGAGGTATAATCAGGTTAATTACAGTATAAGATCAGATGTCAGAGTCATGAAAGCATGACATATCTTACAAAAGTTGGATGATGTATTAAAAGAGCTACAAAGAGAGTAATGGAAAGTGGATAAAGAACTCGAGAAGAGAATAATAGAAGAATTATTATGTTGCTACTATAGAATGTGAAAAATTGCAGGTACTACAAAAGAAAGAATCCTCACATAGGAAATGAAGCTAGCGGGTGAATAATTTCATTAATGGGAATAGAAAGGAAAAGTAAGGCTCCATAGCCTTGAAGGTAGAGATGTGTAGATAGTTGCAAGCTTGACTAAGAAGAAAACAAAGAGCTTAAGAGGTGGTGTGTGAATAATATCTATGTGTCAAGAATAAGAGTTCCAGAGAAGGATTTGTTAGATATGACTTATCTACTTGTGTAAAAGTACATAGTGAAAGAAATTTGCTTCTGGTATCAGAGTTCATAGTGGAAGCAAGATGCCAATGCATAGAAATTGGAATGCTCTCTCACTTGAAAAGTGTCACTCACTGAAAATGGAATTCCATTTGGGAATGGTATTAAGTGTGAAAGGTATACTTTCAAAGGGAAATGTTAATGAAGTAACCTAATCGACAACTAGGAGTCATAGTATTTGATTCAAGAATGTTTTAGTAGGGTGATGTAATGTTTGAGCTACTTCATTCCAGGGTGTTGGAATGTTTCATAAAGTTAAAGTTGGATATGACTTCCTAGGAGAGGCTACTAAAAATAAAACACATTGGATGGATTGCAGAATGGAAAAGTGGAACTTGGCTAGAAAGTATTTAGACCAAGGAACAATAGTGCAGATAAGAATTAGGGGAGCATGGAAGGCAGCAAGGATCTGAAGGAGTTCAAGGACAACCAACTACAACAGAAATAGATAAATAAATAAGTGAATTAAAATAGAAATACCCTAGAGTGCATGAGGCATACAATGAAATTAAATTGCATATGCATTAATATGCATGCTGATAGTGAATTCTTGGTGCATATGCATGTGTAATGTTGCATATGTACATGCTTGGATATGCATATAACATGCTTATGAACTTAGAATAGTTTATTATTATGAGATAATGTTTGAGTATGACTAATGATGGATTGTGTATTCAGGAAAAATGATATATAAGGGTTAAAGACATGGATGTTGTTGTTGCTTATGATTTCCATCTATGTGAAGACCCATGAGGGTGGATGGAGATTCAGGTGTGTGACCAAGTTCTGAGAAACGCGGTTATTTTGGCTTTCGTTGTCCAAGATGAGAGTATCCAACTCATGCTTAATCTAACAATTATGTGTGAAAAAAGGTATATTATAGACGTTGAGTTCATTAGTGGTCATCATGATCAGAGAAGGGTCCACTTTGGTAGTTTTTTCAAGAGAGACTACTCTAGGATGGTCAGAGGAATCCGATTGAGGGACCTATGCAAATAGAGTTTGGTTCGTGTGAATGTTCTTCAGTGCTCAATAGTTTGTAGATGCATGTGAGTTGGTCTTATGAAAGGTACATCATGGCGCATTTCTAGGTGTGTATGGGGAAGCAACATAAATCATGGAATGCTCAGTATGTGAAGGACTAGCAGAAAAAGGACCATATTAGGTTGGGGGAAAGTGGATTTGAGGAGCCATTGTATGCTCCATGGAAAAAGTCCAAAGAAATTCCTTGTCTAAGGAAGGAGACTCATACAAATTGACTTCATGACAGAAAATTGTTAATAAACCAAAATTAAATTTGATAATCAATACCTCTTCTGGATATGAAATGTGTAGTTGGATGTGCAACTTGCAAAAGGAACCTATGTAGATTTGTATTGACTGATGGGAGATTTTTTGGAGTTGCAACCATTTGGAAAGGAGGCTATGTCGATATCTCGAGGGACAGAAGCGATCTCTGAGTGACTTGAAAAATCCCATCCATGTTGTAATGTGTGGTGTATGTGTCTCAACCGGGTCGCCTATGTCCATGACCTAGGAAGAATTCTCTAGTTGAGTGTCCCACCATGTGTGCACAATTCCCTCGAGTTGCAAACCGACAATATGAAGCTTCATTTCTTCTATCATCTCAGGACATGTACGGAAGTATGTGGAAAGACTACAAAGCCTAGAGTCGACATTCTCACCAATCATTTGGCCCACACACTTAGGTAATTGGATGCATGTATTGAGCCACATGGGTGTTGGAGCTCTACATTGTTGCATACAAAGTAGCTCATGGAGATCCTTCATTAAATTATGAATTGGAGTTGTGGTAGTGGATACAGAATCCTCTGTAGACGACTCTCTTCACGATGACATATTTTTCATGCACCATGGATGCCAATTTGTCAATGAATGTTGTGTTGAGAATAATTGAAATCCTGAGGGCCCTAAGAATATCTCGGTACCCTAAAGAGGGCATGTGGAGAATGGTGAAAAATGAATGTGTTGGAAGCTCTGAGGAGGGTGCACTAGAAGTCCTGAGAAGGGCTCTCTTGTTAATTCCGTGGCTGGGTAAAAGCTAACTTGGATCCATCCTCTAATCAAAAAATGATCTACAATTCAAATATGAAAAACACATAGAAAACTAAATGTGCAATGAAGAACATAAGCTAGATACGTGAAGCAAAGAAAATAGAATATACATGTAAATGGAGAAGAATAATTAGAAGAGAAAATAACCATCACGTTTACTGAGCAAGAGAGGAGTGTTCTCTATAAGAAAGGAATACTTTTCCTTCTTGTTATTAGTTGATTATAGTAGAAGTTGAAGAAACTAACTAAATGCTTACAACAGTAATTGCTAAAAGTGGACTAAATTCTTGCTACAGAAAGTGTTGAAGCGAACTACTCTCTACAATAGAAAAAGATAAAACTAAATGAAACACTAACTACAATAATAATTAAGGAGCGCCCCATGATCATGAGTGGCCAAGGAAGTCGGGCACACTTCTTGGTGGCCCAGTAAGTACCATTGTTGATTTTGAACCTTAATTGAGATTATAGAAATGAATGAAACTTATCCATTTCTATTAGGAATTGATTTCCATCTTGACAATTGTGTCATCATTGATTTGAAATAGGAAACAATGACATTTGAGGTTAATGATACTGGTATTATTCATCCTTTGGGCCCTTATAAAGGACCAAGGTCTATTGAACCTATAGATGATGTCATGGAAAAATATGTAGTAGACGATATTTTTCATATGAATTCTTCTAAGAGAACATACTACATTAATCCTAGACCAAATGGCTCAGTGAGTTGGACGAATATCCATTCTTTTGAGAGTGATTCGAAAGAATCTTTGGAGGAATGGAAAATTAGGAGATGTGACATATCCTCATGAAGATGTCTTTCAATTATGCATGTTCTATGGATTGGATAATAGTTGTGCATCCCCCTAATATATGACAGATCTCTAATTTGGAGGAATTTATAAACAATATGAAGAACACAATTTTGGAAGACCAAAGAATCCCTACTTTAGATATGGCATTAAGGGCCACCCTTGCTAGATAGTGGGACACTCATAAATAGGATATCTCCACCTGGGATAAAGTGCAAGTAGCCATGAAGCATAGGTTTCCCCCCCCCACTAAATTTCAATCTCAATATGTTTCTTTAGATTAGGGTAAAGTTGTTTTAAATTTAGATTTATATGAGGATAGCACAAATCCTTGTATTCATGTTGAATAGTCTAGAAATGGGAATGTGAAGGATTTTTTTCTTATTTTTGGCCCTATAATATTTTCCATACTTTGGGACTCATTCCTAAGGCTTGGTATATGCAAGAGGAGACAAGAAGGGATATCAGAAGATAATTTGACCTTCAAACTCAATTTTGTTAGGATTTCTCCTTTGTAGGTAGATAATATGAAGTTGCTACAACTTTGAAGCTAATTAAAGAGATCTTGTTGAGTGATAAGTTGTAAAAGATCCATGTCCCTATAATTTTCTCCTTTCACTAAGAGTTATGTACTTTTTAGTCACCTGTGACATAGCTATATTTTCCACTATGTTGTGGTAAAGCGAGAAAAGGTGGGGTAGATGCAAATTGTATTGAAGAATTAAGGCATATGTACTTTATATAATCCAAAGGATCAATAGAGTATAAGGAAACTCGTGACAGTGGTTCTAGTGCATCCTCTCAATAACCTATGAAATTGTAGAAGTTCAATATTGATAGTGAGGAGAGACCTATTATGGAATCAATTGGAGAGTATTGGAATGAACAAGCTATGTGTGATATTGAGGGATTGTTGAAGGGACAGTCATACTTGTTTTTTTATAGTTTTATTGAGATGAAGAGAATTCAAGGGGAACAAGGAGAAATGAAGAGAGAGTTGCAGTTAGATGCTAAGATTGTTAATCATTGACCCTATTGCCTCAACCCTTCAGTTAAATAGAAAGTCAAGAAGGAAATTGACCAAATGTCGGCTACAGATTTGATTTTTCCCATAGAATAATCAAATTGTATTAGTCCCATTGTGAACATGGTTGTTCATCTATTTCCAATATATCCCATTGTGGGTCTATCAAAAGTATGGAAAGCGATACTCATTATATGCTTAGTTTAATTTTACATCCAATAAGTGCCTACACTTGAAATTTGAATAAACCTATAAGGAGATAAGTAAAAAATATGAGAAAAAAGTAATTTTCTTTCTTCGCCTACAAAAATATTTACCCTTATGGTTGACATCATCATATTGAATCCTATTGGTTATTTTAAATTTGATATTGATAGTGCAGTTTTTGTTTTGAGCCCGCCCCATTTTTTACCTCAAAATTCCCCTAATACCTTAAAAATGAAGAAGTGATATTTTATGTACCCTTTGGTACCTTGTTAGAACATATCATTCATAGAGAAGGAGTGTTATTGGACCCTACAAATATTGTTGTCATTGTAAATATTAAGTAGTTGTGGTATACTTTAGGACATATTCACTACTATAGATGTTTTATCCACAACTATCCCTCTATTACAACACCACTCGAGAGAGTATCAAAGAAAGTTGAGTTGTTATTGTGTACTCTTGAGTGTGAATCTATCTTCAAATTGCTTAAGCAGAAGATGATAGGTTCCTCAATATCAGTATATCCTAGTTGGAAGATTGAGTTTCATGTTCATGTTGATGCTTCAAGGATTTCATTAGGCGTAATCCTCTTGCAACCATGATAAGGGAACCTTGATCATCCTATATATTTCACAAGTATGAAACTTTCACAAGATGAAAACAAATATAACACTACTTAGTGAGAAGGATTAGCCATGGTGTACACTCTGCAAAATTTTAGGCATTATGTGTTGGGAGGAAATTTTTAGTTTTATAATAATATTCTACCTTAAAATATTTGGTTAACAATCCTATACTAGAAATTCACATTTGCAAATGGTTACTTTTGTTCCAAGAGTTTTCCTTCGAATTTGTGGTCAAACTATAACTATTTGACAAGTGAATAACTTGTGAGAGTTCTTACATGGTTTGATCATTTGTATTATCTCTACCTTTTCCATATGTGACATACTTGTTGCTTTTTGTTGATGACTACTTCTTATTATGGCTAATCAATTTTTCCATGTAACATAATTTTTTCTTTTGTTGATGACTATATGTTATTATGGCCCTCATGTGTTATATGAATATGGTTGGATTGATGTTCATGATTATTTGTAGTTTTATTTAAATTTATAACAAAAAGACCCATGGCCTCCTCAAGATTCAACACTAAGAATCTATTTTTTATTAGGAAACAGTGAGACAAGGAAAGGGAAGGAAAGGATAGACATGGAAAGGAAAGTCAAGGCAAGACAAGACAAGGAAAAGCAAGGAAAGACAAGGGAAGGCAAGGAATGGCAAGGAAATGAAAGAAAAAATAAGGTATTGAAAGGCAAGGAAGGGCTAAACATTTCAAGGCAAGGCATGGAAAGGCAAGGTATAGGTCTAGGTATAGGTCATGGTCTATGTCTAGGTATAGGTCATGGTCTAGGTCTTTGTCTAGACCTGGACCTAGAGATAGACAATGACATAGACCTAGACGTAGACCATTACCTAGAACTAGACCTAGAACTAGAACTAGACCTTTCCTAGACCTAGATGTAGACTTAGACTTGGACCTAGATGTAGACCTAGACAAGGAATGGAAAGGAAATACATGGCAAGGTAGTGCAAGGAAAGGAAGGGCTTGACATGGTAAGGAGAGGCATGACAAGGAAAGTAAAGGCAAGGTTTGAGGGGTGTTTCTAAGACAATCAATAATGTTTAGTAAGAAATTAAAGTAACTTAAACGCATTGAAACAATAGCTATCAAAGAAAAAGAAAGGATGTAAGAAAACTAGAATGAAATGTATGACACTTCAACATATAACAAGTTTATAACAAAAGTAGTAAATCAATACAAAATTAGTAATATGCAATGAGAAAAAGATGTCCAATGCAAGAATAAAGAATCGTAAACCATTAACTACTAATTCCTTGAAATAAATAGAATTAATCTATGCTAAATAGATGTAAGATGATAAACCCTAATGGATGAAAATGTTGTTAATACAACAATAATGATGTTATATGTTAATTCTATGAACAGATGCAATGATAGAAAATGGAAAGGAAAGGAAAGGAAAGAAAATGCATGAAAAGGAAAGGCATGACAAAGCAAGGCAAGGTATGACAAGGAAAGGCATGGCAAGGCAAGGCATAGGTCTAGGTATACGTCATGGTATAGGTCTAATTCATGGTCTAGGTCTAATTCAAGGAAATGAAAGTCAAGGAAATGCAAGGAAAGGAAATGGAAAATAAAGACAAGGAAAAGCAAGGATAGACATGGAAAGGCAAGGCATGACAAGGGAAGATCTAGGTCTAGTTCTAGGACATGATATTGGTATAGGTCCCGGTATAGGACATGGTATAGGTCTAGGTCTAGGTCTAAGTTAGGGAAAGGAAAGGAAAGGTGAGGCAATGCAAGGCAAATAAATGTAAGGAAAGGAAATGGAAAGGAAAGACAAGGAAAGGCAAGGAAATGCAATGCAAGGAAAAGAAAGGCTAGACATGGAAGGGAAACACATGACAACATAAGATAAAGGTCTACGTCTACGTCTAGGTATAGGCATAGGTATAAGTAAAGGTCATGGTATAGGTTTAGTTCTAGGTATTTCCATGTATCATTCATGGTCTAGATCTAGGTCAGGGTCTAGTTCGTTGTTTCGATATAGATGCAGGTCATGGTCTAGGTCATGGTATAGGTCACAGTTTAATGGTAGCTTTGTGATTTGTTTTCTTTTCTCATTGGAATTTCCTTAAGGCCAACACAACACATCAGAGTAGGCATAAGATTTGGTTTCATGTAATCTGCAAAGTAATATTTTCTTTGTGAGTGTATTAATAAATATTTGTGTGCATGTTAAAGATGATGAAATATAGAGGAGAAGCAACAAATCATGGTGGGTCTCCTTCTTTTGGACAATGTGATTTCTTTGATGATAAGAGTTTGCGAACATTATTCATACAAGTGAAGTAAGTTAAACTCACAATTTATATATGGATATCCATTCCATTTAGGTACCAACTCAACTATGATATATGGCTATCCATTCCATTATGGTACACCCTTTGCATTGGTCGAGGTCATGTTCTAGGTCATGGTCTAGGTCTAGGTCATGGCCATGGTAATGGTATAAGTCTAGGTCATGGTCTAGGTCTAAGTATTTACATTCCTTTCCATGTCTAGGCATAGGTATGACTCTTTGCATGCCTTGCCATGTCTAGGTCTAGGTCAAGGTGTACGTCTAGGTCTAGGCCTTGCCATACATTTCCATGTCTAGGTCTAGGTCCACGTCTTTTCAGGTCTAGGTCAAGGCCATGTCCTTCCTTCCCATGTGTTACCCTACAATGTACAAAAATTTCTAGAGTGTGAGGGGGAGTGAGAGGAAGAAAAATAGGGTGGGCTAGAGAGATTGTGTGTGAGAGGGAGAGAAAGAAATAAAAAGAGGGGTGTAGAGATAGATAGTGTGAGAGGAAGAGAAAGGGAGATGAAGAGGGGGATTATAGAGAGAGAGAGAGGAAATGGGTGATAGATAGGGAAGTGAGGTAGAGAAAGGTAAAGAGAGAAATGGGGGGAGAGAGAGGGAGGGGGATATAAAGTGAGGGGAAGAGAGGGATAGATGTAGGAGAGAGAGAGAGAGAGAGAGAGAGAGAGAGAGAGAGAGAGATTGGGAAATGTATATAGAGTTATAACAATTAAATACACAAATATTTCAATAAACATAGAGATACAGTAATACATAATTTCTGTTAATGAGAAAAATGTACAGAAACTGTAAAAATTCAAAGCGAATGAACGCACTAGAAGGGTGGCAACTTATCTCTAAGAAGAGATACAATGGCTATGCTCATTCACAAGAAGATGAGCTTTACAATGAGGCTCCAAAGGCATTTTTAATGTAAATAAAATCGAAAACCCTAACCCCCGAAGATGAAACACCAAAAGGTTTGCAGGCCCCGATGGGGGTAGTTGATACGTCAACTTCCTGTGGGCATAACATTTTCATACCATATATGTTTGGGGTGCAAAATAACTCACTGGAAAGGTCTAGCATAGAAGAATACAATCCGATCGGGCCTAGGATAGATCCTTTAGATATCAATTAGGCCCCCTAACGTAAGAAAATGTCATTTAGGGCCTCAAAATGGCGCCAAAATTTTCAGACCCGAAAAACTATAGAAAAACAGCCAAGGTGGAAAACTGTAATTTTATCCAGTGGAGTAGGTGGGTGGCCATTGATATCCACCTATATCATTCCTCCCCCCTTAGGAAGTAATTGTATCTATTGCATCAAGGTTCCCTCAGAATCGTTTGTTGAATCTGAACCTTGGTGAGCTACTTTCCTTACTGAAGAAGTTGTCCTGCTTAGCTTGTTGAAGGTTGTCATGAACCTATTGATCGAGGGGTTGGACCTATTCAACTAATCTAGTTCCATGATATTCCTAAGTGTGGGAGGACTCTTTCAGTGAATATGCAATATGAAGAGTATTAAGGGCTATGTTATAACCTTTCTTGACTGGGAAGGGTGGGGGAACCCCCATAGGTGCAGTAGGAATTTATTTCTTCACTTTTACATCTTGTCAAAATGATTTTGTTGGATAGAAAGGTCTTGGGCCAAGGCTTCAATGGTTGTAGTGTCCTTATGTTTTCCTTCTAACCAGATCATGAAGAATTTAAACTTTGGCGTATGATTGACTACTTTACAACATTGTTTTAGTGGGAAAATAGTCAGAACTACCTCTGGTACCCTATAGAGATGATCCCCTAGAGTAAAAATGACACTACAGGGTCAAGACTCAGAAACATCATGATGCTTCCACATATATGGTTGGCCTAACAGAACATCACAGACTTCCAGTGGGGAAACATCATAGATTACCTCATCCTTGAAGGGATTGATGCCATAGGATAGGTGAAGCTATTGGGTAACGTAGAGATCTTGACATTGGCGAAGCCACCCAATGTTGTATGGTTTGTCATGTGGTGTTATCAAAAAATCAAACTTCTTGATGACCTCTACTGAGATGAGGTTCTTATGGCTTTTGCTATCAACAATGAAATGAAGTGGGGTCCCCTTCACCCACATTTGTGAATGGAAGTGGATCTCCCCCTCCTCAGAATCCTCTGGTTCTTATTGTTGGATTGTTGTGGTTGTGACAGTAGTCGTGTGTTCTACATCAATGATATGTATCCTTTTATTATTTTCTGAATTAGAGTCTAATTTGAGGCTTGGCTCTATTTCTTTGAGCTTAGTTACCAATGAATTTTTAGAGTGACATTCATTGATGTTGTGCCAAGGGATTTCGTGCAAGTCACACCACTTTCTAGTGTCCTTCTTCGTCTTCATCATAGCCTTATTTTCATGTGGCTTGGACTGGTTGTCTTGAGGTTAGTTGTTATGTGAGTTAGGGTTGTCTTTAACATACTTCGGATATTTTACATTTGCAGACCCAAACTCTCACTTGTTTTGCTGCTTAAATTTCTATTTGATATTAACAACATATATATAATCAGCTTCCAGTGCTGAGATGTTCATATATCCATTTTGGTTTGGATGTACCTGTGTAGAGGCTATAGTATTTCACAACTAGATGTCGCTCGAAGTATTTGAAACCCATCTTGGTGCTCAAGGTATGGATGATATTTTTGAACTCCAACATGGTTTGGCCCCACTCTTGATGCAGCGTGGCCCATCTCATGTACTAGTCATCATAGTTTCCGACATGGTAATATTGTTCCTTGACCGCATCCAAAAAAAAATACGAAGTGGGTTCCACCCAAAATATTCCAGATTCCTCTATGGAATTTTATTCCCAGTAAGTTTCCCACCAATATTTGACATGGGGCACAACCTTAAGGAGTGCAAAGGTGATATTTTCTCTATCAGAAAAATTGTGGACAAATAAATAACCTTCTAGCAGATTTAGCCATTTTTCGAAAGCATCTGCATCTATTTGACTTTTAAACATACGAATATCAAAATTAACATGTACCTTGAAAGGGGCAACATTTACGAAGTGGTTTCTTAATGAATATGTGTCTGTTGTTATTCGCAGACATCAAAGGATTTGGTAAAAATTCTCCATCATTTCATCCCTTTATCACGTGAGGGCTTCATCGAGAAAAAAATTAATAGAATATTGTACTCCCACATCTCTCTAATCTTCCACCATGGGAGGCCTCTTAGGGTAGCTAGAGCAGTTCTCCTCAAGAGAAGCTAGCTCGATACCCAACTCTCTATACCATGACCTTGCCTGGGACTTGCACTAAGAAACAACAAGGAGTGGCCTGCTCTCATACCATTGATTTGGGTTATTTTGAGAAAAAAATGTAGATGAAGATATATCAATGAAATACGCATAAATATTGCAATAAACAGAGAGATACAATAATACAAAATTTCTATTAATGAGAAAAATGTACAGAATCTGTAAAAATACAGAGTGAATGAACTCTCTAGAAGGGTGGCATATTATCTCTAAGAAGAGATGTGATGGATACGCTCATTCAAAAGAATATGATGTTTAAAATTAGGCTCCAAAGTCCTTTTTAACATAAATAAAATCCAAAACCCTAACCCCGGAAGATGAAACACAAAAATGTTTGCAGGCCCCTATGGGGGTAGTTGATACGTCAACTTTCGAACAACATAAATTTTGCATATGATATGTGTTTGGAGTGCACGATATCTTGTTGGAAAGGTAAAGAGGATAAGAAAAAATTCTAACCAATCCCAGGAGAGAGCCGTTGTCAAACATCTGGGCCCTCAAACGTTGCATCATGTTGTCATTGATGCCAATGGTTTGGTTGATTGATGTCAAATGGATTGATTGATAGGATTGATTGATTGATGATTGATGTACAATGTATATGTATTGTCCTTGATGAGAATGATAGATGTCAAGTGGAAACCAATCAATGAATATGGATCATTGATATGATGCATAGATGAAGATGGATCAATGGCTTGTCATTGATACATGATGAAGATGGATTCTTTGATATATGATGCATAGTTTGGTTGATGTCACAGTTGAAAATAAGTACAAATGGATGAACTCCAAAGTGGTCCCCTTATGGTGAAAGCCCTCACAGGAAGACTCTTTGTGGTTGAGTTGTGGTTGAGAGAACCCATGCTTTTATGTGGAACAGTGAGATGAAGATCAGTTATTTTGTTGGTGAAACTATTCTAGATGGATAGTGTTTTTCATGCCATTTCTGGTGGTATGTGGAATGTCACATAACTCCTCATGGTTTGAGAGTTATGGCCTTACAAAGTTGGAGGACCCTCATATGTTGTCTTGAATCCCCAAAAGGTCAAAGAAGTAAAAGTTCTTGAAAAGAAGAAATCATTATTTAAATGATAAAGTAAAGAGACAAAGTCAAGAAGGATTATTTAAATAATAAAGTGAAGTGAAAAAATCAAGATAGACTATTTAAATGATAAAGAGAAGTGACAAAATCAAGAAGGAATATTTAAATGATAAAGTATTGGAGAACTTTCTCTTTATGGAAAGTGGTTAACCCTAAGATAAGGAAAATAGGTTAAGTTACCTAGAAATAGGTTAAGTGACCTAGAAATGAGCTAAGTGACCCAGAGGATGAAAGTATAAATAATATAGCAATGGTCTCCTGAAAAATATCCTTGGTGTGGATCAATGGAGAGCTTCTTGTGATATTATCTTCTAGAGTATTGATGGAGAGCTTCTTTTGAGAGAATCTTTGGTGTGGATCCCTTGAGTATGATTGAAGATCTATTCTGAGAAAGAGAGTGTGAGGAAGATCTCATGGACGCAACAATTTTTTGGCAATATCGGAGGTCTTGACGGAAAAAGTCTCAGAGCTTCAAAAACCCTAGTTTCTGAGGTGTACACGGGCTGTAATGGGCCAGAGCGCGTACATACGTGGGCTATATGAGGACAGGGTATGTACAGTGGATAAAATCATGGAGAGTTGTGTTTGAGCTGATGAATGGTTGTTGAAGACTGAAGCAGGTTCCATATATTGATTCTATGGGCTCACATCTGTCACTGAGACACTGGTATGGTTACATTATTGTCTTAATGGATAGTATTGCTTGTTTTGTTGTGAATTCTTAGGGAATTCTCGGTATGGTTGTTGTGATGTGGTTTATGTTGGTTGATGGAGTGAGAAGTACTCTTTTGATTCAGTTGTGATATGATTTCTATGGTATACTAGTTGCTTATACATGATTGAGTTAGCATTCATGTTGATTGGTTGTGGAGCATGAGTAAGCTATTGGAGAGCTTGGACATGTTGTGACTAGATGGTGGTCAGTTTGGACAGTGGAAGATAGAAGAGAATGTGATGAAAAGGATAAACCCTAATAAATCATAAAGTATAGATAGGTTGATGTATATACTGGCCGCATACATACGCGGGTTGTAGTGACCCAGGGCGCGTACACATGGGGGTTGCACTACTGACAGGTCGCGTACCTGTTGCAGATTGATATATGTTGAGGATTGTTGCCTCATCTCAATTGGTGTTGAGGATGTAAGTTGAATCTTGCATTATAGAGCTGGTGCTCTTGTAGATTTGTACTATATTTAGTTGTTGTTGATAAACCCCAAGGATTGTAGTCTGCAATAAAAAGAAAAATTGTACATATATCTTGTGTTCTTTGTGTTCCTTGTGGATATGATTTGTTGATGATATATGCTTACATATAATTGGTTATAAATGACAACAATGAGTAATGAGTAAAAGTTAAATTTTAACTAAGGATTTTTGTGTAAGAGGGAATTTTTGGGAAAAGAGCCCCACACTCATTCACTCATTCAGAGCAGGCCTTCACTACAAGCCTTAACAAGCTTGAAGGAGATCCATAGACACACAAATGGATGATGAAGTTCCAATCCTTGATGAGGAAAAGTATTCTACTTGGAGAATAGAAATGAGAGTACATTTGAAGGAAATGGGAGCGGCTATTTGGAAGGCAGCCATTGGTGGATCAGTTCCTTTGAAGAACAAGTCAAAGTTTGAAGCTTAAAGGGAAGGAAAGAAGAATGATGCATTGGATCTCAATACCATTCTTAGTGGACTCTCAAGCCCTATCAAAGAGAGCATGGGACAATGCACTTCTTCCAAGGATCTATGGCTAAAGATAGAGGAGACATATCAAAGCAAAAAGGAGAAGGAAGATATTGAAGACCACTCGATCAAGATTATCAAAGGTAAAGAATCGTCAAAAACCCTTGATTGTATTATTTCAAAATGTGATCTTCAAAAAATTTCAAGTGAAGATAGCACAAAGGAAGATCTCAAAAGTATTTCAAATGAAGATAAAGAATCTCCAAAGACTCTTGATTGCAATGATTCAAAATGTGATGATGTTGAATTTTTCTCAAGTGAAGAAGAAGAAGATCTACAAATAGTTTGTGTAAATTTTTAGGGTAGTTGTCCTATAGAAAGAATAGAAGAACATCTATTAGAAATTTGAAAAGAAATTGAGGGGGGTTTATATAGATATAGCAGTGATCATTATTATACACACTATAACTATCTTTCGGATAACACTAAGAAGTTTCTTAGGAGAAGTCAAAGGCACATATTGAAGTAAAAAAGGAATGCTCAAAGAACAAGAGGAGAGCAATACGACTCAACTAGAAGAAAAGGAAGAAGAAATCACAAGACTTAAGAATGAAAAAGAAGATATGAAGGTAGATGATGAGATTAGCAAAAGTTTTGAAACTATTGTCCATCTTAAGACCCAAATTGAAGAATCCAAAATGATAGAGGAACTATTGAAGAATCAAATAAATGAAAAGGAAGAGTCACGTTGAAAGTTAGAAGTTGAAATTGTTGACCTTAGAAAGAAGGTAGAGAAGTCAAACAAATTCTTGAATAGATCACACATATTGGATGAGATCTTGGAAAGTCAAAGATCACCATATGATAAATCAGGTCTTGGATACAAAAAAGAAGCTACACATGCTGAAGCAAGCACCTCAAAGAATCATGAGGTAAGTCCATCAAAGAAGGAAGACAATGTTGCAAAACAACCATATACACAAGGCAAAGAAACTTTCAAAAGAACAAAGCTAGGAAGACATCAAAAAGCTATCTTTGGGACACCAAAGCAAAGGTATGAAAGTATTTTTCATGGGCATTGTTATTCATGTAATGAATATGGTCACAAAGATTTTGAATGTAGATCTTATGAAAGGAGATATAATGGAAGATTTTATAACACCATAAGATGTTGGAGATGTAATCAAGTAGGACATATTGTTGTTCACTGTAATTCCATGAGATGCTACAGCTGTAGTGGATTTGGCCACAAATTCTAGGAGTGTTGGAACACAAGAAGAAAGTCCATGATGAGGACTTCACATAGCATGGCTAGAATAAGGAATGAGGTAAGGAAGGGAGACATCTTTGAAAAGATGGATGCTCAGAGTTGAAGCTATGAGGAGCAGGGACATCTACAGAAGTGGGTGAAGAAGATAGAGTAGTCAGAACAAAATGAAAGACTGAAGGGAAGTTCAAGAGTGTTATACATAGAGGCACACGTGGGTGATAGTGGTATCAGTCGTGTACATATGCGGTCTTATCTTGAATAGGTCACGTACATACACACTCTTTTGTGTAGCAGGCCGCATATATGTGGAAAATCCTTGGGAAAAAGGCAATGCACATGGGTTGCATCTTGATGTGATGGTATAACTCTATGATGCAGGGTCTAACATGGTTTGTTGTAGGTTATGACACTGGTTTGTTGCAGGTTTAAATGTTCATCTATTGGATTATGTAAAATAAAATCTTGAGTGCATGGCACTAACCCATGAGTATGGAGGATTGGTGTTGATTTGTTAATGTACATGAGTGGTACACATTTTGGGTTTAATTGATATATCTTATGATGCATTATTGGAAGCTTACTTGTTGAAAACTTGATACATGCATTTGAATGGACTACATATTGGGACATGTAGATGGTGAATTGATCATCGAGGATTCATAGCCTTGATGCATGATTGGTAGAGGCACCTACTAGCAGTTTGATTGGAACATATTTTATGGAGGATTTGGCATACATGTATGGGGATTCATCATATTGTGGTATTGGTGCATGGTGATGTACTTTCGTGGTACATGTGGTGATACATGTTGATGTACATGTTTGGTACACTCATAGATGGTATATGCTTGATGATACTACACTATTGGTATTACTTGATTAGCACAACATTGTGGCACTTGGTTCATGGTAGAGACATATCATGAGTGATATGACACATTTGGCATGTTGGTAGATGCACATGGTTGGCATATTGGTGGATGCACATGGTTGGCATATTTGTAGATGCACATATTGGCATGTTGATAGAGGTATATGATTGATACATTCCATGGATGATATCTTTTGGCACATTCTATGATGTTGATGTACATGGTTGATGTACATGGGTGTTGTGCATAGGTGTTGTGCATGGTGGGCACATTTTGGTACATGATGTACTTGGTTGATATTTTGCTCATGATTCTCTATTTTATTGTTGACATATCTTTTGTTTCATGATGCATGGTATGGCATAAGTTTTATGCATGGACAGGTCCAAGGATTGTCATTGAAAGAGAAGTTGATCTATGATCGAGTTGAGAAGTAGCAATTTCATGTTGATCATATTGCACAGGAGATAGGGGGAGACATGCCCATAGGGGGATTCATTCTTCTTCCCATAATTATAGGAGGAGATATTTATCAGATGCATACCTAGAAAAGAGCCCTATATTTGAAGAAAGAGCACAGAGGAATAATTCCAGGGGGAGCGATGGTCACAGGGGGAGGTTGAGCGATGTATCTTCATCATTACATCATAGTGATATCCCTTGTTCAAAAGGGGAGAGATTATTCAGAAGAAGATCAAAGGAATTCAAGCAGGGGGAGCATCCCCAAGAGGAGAATGGTCCTCTGCCATTGATGTCAAAGGGGGAGAATTGGTCACATTGATGTGATTGATGTTTTAGGGAGAGATAGTAATATTGATATATTTGATGATTATTGATGTAGAGCATGCCTTGTCTACATGTTGACATCAATGATTGGTGTTGACATCAATATTGGTATTTCCATCAATGCCAAAGGGGGAGATTGTTGGATCATGTTGTCATTGATGCCAATGGTTAAAATTGATTGATGTCAAAGGATTGAAGTCAAATGAATTGATTGATGGGATTGATTGATTGATGATTGTTGTAGAATGTATATGTATTTTCCTTGATGCGAATGATAGATGTCAAGTGGAAACTAATCGATGAAGATGGATCTTTGATATGATGCATAGATGAAGATGGATCAATGGCTTGTCATTGATACATGATGAAGATGGATTATTTGATATATGATTCATATTTTGGTTGATATCATGGTTGAAAATAAGTACGAATGGATGAACTCCAAAGTGGTCCCCTTATGGTGAAATCCCTCATGGGAAGACACTTTGTGGTTGAGTTTTGGTTGAGAGAACCCATGCTTGTATGTGGAACAATGAGATGAAGATCAGTGATTTTATTGGTGAAACTATCCTAGATGGATAGTGCTTGTCATGCCATTTCCGGTGGCATGTGGAATGTCACATAGCACCTCATGGTTTGAGAGTTATGGCCTTACAAAGTTGGAGGACCCTCATATGTTGGCTTGAAGCCCCAAAAGGTCAAAGAAGTCAAAGTGCTTGAAAAGAAGAAATCATTATTTAAATGATAAAGTAAAGTGACAAAGTCAAGAAGGATTATTTAAATAATAAAGTGAAGTGACAAAATCAAGAAAGATTATTTAAATGATAAAGAGAAGTGGCAAAATCAAGAAGGAATATTTAAATGATAAAGTATTGGAGAAATTTCTATTTATGGAAAGTGGTTAACCCTAAGATAAATAATATAGGTTAAGTGATCCAAAATCGGATCCAGAAGCCTGATAGGGCTTGAAAAATGCTCAAAAATGAAAGTGCTCAGAATGCGACGAAACCTATGCCATTGCGTCCGTCTCGTTCTCTTGATTCCGATGGTATATTTACTTCATCAAACGGGCTCCGTATGGAGAAGATATCGCGTTCTGTCCGATAAGTCAAACACGCAAAAAAATTGTTGACTGTGGAGTCCATACAGTCTGTACAGACGCTGACACGTGGCAACTCCAGGAGCCGACACATGTCAGGCAGATTTGGGCGTTTGGGCGTACGACTGGACCTATCCCGAGGTGACACATGTCACCACTGGAAGGGTGACACTTGGCACGGGATGACGTCAGCAACATACGTGTTGGATGACGTGGAAGTACGGCATGTGATGACATGGCAAGAATTGGTTGGTTGGTAGTTGTTGAATCAGGAAGTGACACGTGTCCTTTGGTGGCAAATGGTATGAGGACACTTGGCCCAATCCATGGGCGCCACGTGTCACTCGTTGTTTGGATTGTGATTTGTTATGTAAAATTTTATGGGTCCGTGGGGGTCGAACCCCAGACCTCACTGCCGGTGTAACACCTTAACAGAGTCCTCGCGACCACCATGCCATGCATTAGTTCTTATTATATATGTGGGTTTTAAAATATTTATGTTTACACTATTGTATATTGGCACAGGGGTCGGGCGGGGGCTTAGCCCCAGCCCGCGGTCCTTTGTACTTTACATACGACCATACCATATATATATATTGTATAACCGATAGTTGGTGCACAAGATTTCAAAACCAAGCCTATGGTTCTATGCGTTATTCCATATGCCCACGACCTAGAACGCGGAGTGAGTTACACGGTTTTGTAACCGTTAACCACTTTTTGTTTATGCGCGAGGTCATATGACCATATGCCCAAGTGCCTAGGCGGTTAGGGGCTGGCACGCCCTTAACCGTCCTACAGTTTGCACTGTTGGCACAGTTGCGCCCGGTGCCAGGTTTTTACGCTACATATTGCATGTGAGCCAAGTTTAATGGAGAAGAGTGCGTTTTGTAGCACCAGTGACAGCAAGCTTGAAGTGGAAAACTTCCAGGAGGCATAACTTCTTCGTTTTTCGACCGATTGAGGTGTCGAAAGAGCCCAGATAGGGGTTTTTGGCCATTCCGAAGCCATCAGAGTAGTCAGAGTAGGGTTATACTAGAGGGAAATCAAGCTAAATTCATTTTGATGCAGAGAAGCTTTTGAGGAGGAGACGCTGTCGGACCATTTCTGGGAGCTCCAGACGTCCGTTTTGCGTGTCGTTTTCTTTGCATGGTTCTAGAGATCTAGAAGAACATGACCAGATCAGTATTGTAGCCATTTGGCATTGCAGCGATGCACTTTTGAGATTTTGAATAGAAATAAAGAAGCCTCCCCCATAGAGAAAAGGCCTGGAGACGTAGGCAAAGTTGTGCCGAACTCCATTATCAATCTACATGTTATGGTTTGTTGTCTTATATTTCATTTCAGATCTTTAAATGTGTATATGGCTGTTATAATTCCTCTTCTTTCCTCATTATTTCACTAAGTGTTCTCAAATGGTTAATTAATGCATGCAAAATTAAAACTCAACCATAAGTCATTAAAAGATCCGGTGGATCAAGTGGTATCAGAGCTAGTTGACGTTTAGATTTGAGTTTTTCATGTTAACCAGGGAAAAGCTACAGCATGGAAGGCGAGCTTCTTGCAGAGAATCCATTAATTGGGTTGAGAAAAAGAGCTTCTCAAAGCGAGAAGATGGCATCGGAAGAAGGGATTTCTCAAGATGAGAAAGAGTTCTAGAAAACATTCCTTGCCATGTCGGAGATGGTGAAAGTCTTGTACGAAGATTACTTGGAACAGAAGCGACCATTTTTGGGTGATTCTTCAAAGGGAAAATGTGAAGAGGAAGAGGACCATCCTCAGATTCCTCCTTCGCAACCATCAACACCTCCTTCTTCTCCTTCTGTTTCTTCAAGTTAAAGTTCTAAATCTAGTGGAAATAAAAATGTTCATAAGAATAAACATGAAATGTCATTGTTAAAACTTGATGTAAAATTTGAGTTGCCCATATATGATGGTGAAGTAAATGCAAAAAAACTTGATAACTAGATCAGGCAGATGGAGGTATACTGCAGTGTGCAACAGATCAAGGATGAGGCCACACAAATCAAGTTGGCATCTTTGAGACTTGCAGGTACATCTCTTATCTAGTGGCAAAGCAAGCTACAAAAAGGAACACAAAATGTGGGTAATGTATTTCCATCATGGAAGGATTTCATTTCTGCACTTAGGAAACAATTCTATCCTTTGGGTTATAAAGAAAAAGCAATAATTGAATGGCAATCTTTAAAACTAAGAAAAGGAAAAACAGTGCAAGAATACACCGATGGATTTAGAAAAATGGCATTAATGTTATATATCCATTTGCAAACACAAGAAACCCTTATGAAGTATATAGGGGGTTTACCTGCGCATATTAGAAACATTGTTTTCATGTTTGGACCCACTAACCTTGATGAGGTTTCTATTCAAGCTACGTATATTGAAGCAAGGAAAAAAGGTGTGTCAGGGGAATCGTCATCTTCGAGGAAAGAGGACAAGAGGAAAAGGCATGGCAATGGCAAGAATGTGACAAAGAAGGAAGGAAAGCCCTCTTGCAAGCATTGCAAGAAAGAGGGACATGATGAGGAAAGATGTTGGCAGTTGCATCCCGAGAGGAGGCCAAAGTGGTTCAAAGAAAAGAAGGGAATGCAAACAGTGACAACGACATCAAAACCCACAGACTTGGGATCCGATTCAGGTGATGAGTCAAAGATCTCATTGGTTGGTATGACAGGTAAAAATGGTGAAGATATTGATTGTAGAAATAAGTTGTTTCATATAAGGGTAATCATGCGACACACT
>ML804869.1:18026-30515 GCA_009831015.1 Picea engelmannii | reverse complement strand
GCCTACACTAATGGAAGGCATTGTAATTTCCAGGATATATTGACTTTCATTATATATATATATATATATATATATATATTGAAAAATACACCGCACTAGAACAATGGTTTCCTTACAATTATATAATTTTTGGAAGGAAATTCCATCGTTAAGGTACTCAACACCTACACTAATGAAGGCATATATCTTAAATTTTGTTAAAAAAATAACATATTGTTGTTAGAAAAACTCAAATTTCACATAGTTATACACAATTTCAATAAATAGATAATATTGGTTGTTGGTAAATTTGCACCTAAGATAGATAATATTGGTTATTGGTAAATTTTTCTACTTCCATCAAGACATGCCCCCAATGGCCTTCACTATAAATGACTCTTTCAAACCTTCACTTGTCATATTTAGTGGATTCATACCCCATTGTTGTAGAGAAGCACATCTACAGATAGACAAGCCCTCTCATTGACCTTATTATAGTCAATGATGTACTGTATGATAGACCACTATGGATTCCACCCAGATCTAATGCACACAAACATAAAATTATTAAAAAGTGAGAAGGAGGATATCTTATCGTTTCTCTTAAGGATGTCTAATCATATCCTTATGAAGAAGGTCCTAATATCCAACTCCTATGCATCATATTTCACTTTCTACCTACACACAAAAAACAGTAGACCTTTGTCAAACTCTTTAACACATAAAATATATTTGTATGCAATCAAATATAATGAATCTTCGCTCCCCGTCGATTTTGATATTTTCATGGAAACCACTCATTCTAATTTAATTGTGTCTTCCTCCTCTGATGTACTTTGTATTCATGTGGAATCCAACCTTAGATAGTTCATGGGAGCCAGTATGGATAGTGAATGCAAATTTGGTCCTCTTCCTTCTAATGGTAATCTAGGTAAGGCTTCTTTTATCGATATTGTGAAGAATGTATCATTTTCTCCTTGTCTTCTAGTTCAGGAGGTTCCAACCATATCTATTCCCATGGTGAAATATGTTGCAACTTAGAAGGACTTCTAGAATATCAATGATCTTGTGTGTTATTTCAATGGTCTTTGTCCTTGTTTAGTAGATATGTCAAAATTGATTTTGGAATTTTGGAAACCTGAGTTAAAACAGGATGTTTTATTTACCCGTGTGGAAAGGGATTCTCCATTGTTGAGTTTTACATTTTCGAAGAGAGGGATTCGATTTTAGACTTTGGAACCTAGTTTTGGGGAAATTTATACTCTCTTTGATCCATTGTCAAAGCCCTTGGAATATACTATTACACAATTTTTGAAGCAGAGAATTGAAGCATGACTATATATGCCCAAATATGTGTAGAAATGGACTTTAGCAAAGGGTTTATGGAAAAAATAATTTTGAAAGATGAAAACTATTAATCGAAACAAAAGATTAATTATGAACATGTTTATTTCCATTGTAGTGCTTACTTTGAAATATGGAATTTAACAGCAAATGATTGAAAAGATCCAAGGAAACTTAGGAAGAATCAATGAAAACCAACCTGATGGGTAGGAGTAAAAGAAGAAAATCAATTGATTACCAAGGAAGATTCACCTAAATTGGACCCTCCCGTGGAAGAGCCAAAAGTGGATCTAGAGTAAACTAGGGACACATTAGTGGATTCAAATTAAATTAGGGATACTCATTCAAAAGAAGACCCTCCATCTCAACAACGATCAACAAAACAAGGTTGAGTAGAAGATGAACCTTATTTTCACTCAAATATAGATAAAAAAGTAGAGGCCCCTAAGTAAAGATAGATCGATCTAGCTGAAGAAGATCAGACACAAGAACAATTAGAACCCCGAGTTCAAGACAAATAAACTTTGGTAGGAATAGAAAGGATGTCATCAAAGACAATGGAAGCTTGGACAGTAGTAGTGAAGAAAAAAATGTCCTTCAATAACACAACCAATGGTGACAAGAATCTCAACCTGTAATCCAATTAGTTGTGCATTGTTTTTATCTTTTATTATGTCAACAATTTGTCACAATTTACTCATGTAATAAATATGGCCATGAAGTTTTTGTGGAATTAAATATTTAATGTATTTGGAAAATAAGGAGTTGATTATTTTACTTGAAATACAAAGCCAATAATGTTTTTTATCTCATTGTGATCGTCGCTACAATTTTGTAATACAAATATCCTTAATTATAGTTTAAGAAAAACAACAATAAATATTATTATGTTTTTATAAATAAATTGTCTCTAATTATTCATATTATGTATTTTCTAATTATTGTTTTCCTAAATAAATTGTTGATAATGGCTAATTACAGTAGTACTTTTATCGCTGAGTTGATAAGAAAACGAAAAAAATGGTGATGTATATTTTGCATATTTAAAAAGTTACAACCCTTTATAACCAAATTGATGGCCACTTAAGAAAGTTTGTGGTGATATTAAATATATCTTTGAAAAGTTATGACTAAGATAATTATTGAGCGCCTAACTATGCAATAGTAATATTAAAATAAAAGTTATCGTGGTGGTATTAAATATATCTTTGAATAGTTATGATTAAGAGAATTATTGAGCGCATGCAATAGTAATATTAAAATAAAAGTTAATTAATTTTATTAGTAATGTTAAAATTAAAGTTAACCAATTTTATTATATTATTAAAGTTTTGTATATTGATAATGATAATTAACATCCATTAAGATTAAAATTGATATATTAGATTTTAAGAAAGGTAAGGAATCACTTATTTTTAATAGGTTAAAAGGTCATAAAATTTGGTGTTGTTAAAAAAAAATTGAAATTGTGATTTAATGGGAATGTAGGTAGGACATTTTAACATAAAGTGAGTTTCATTTTCAACCCTCTTAGTGTCACCAAGATGACTAATACTTTCAGTATGATGTTGGATTTCATGAGAGTTTGTTCTTATTTTAGAAAGTTGATTTTCAAAACATAGAGATGCAATGTCATCTTTCTTGATTCCCCAATGATTTAGACAAGACTTAGCATCTATTGAGTCGTAGGTGGGTTTGACTAGAGTTTAAAGCGATCTTAGGAAGCCTATTGTCTTCCATGATGTTTATAATGTTCTTTTACATTAAGTACCTAGTCATACGTGTGGTCTCAAACTTTTGGATTTGCTCTTTCTCCACGATTCCGCAGAGGAGAAAGCCCCAAAGTCAGTTTCTTCTTATCCCATAACCAAAGGTTCTCTATAGAAATCTAGAGAGTTAGTTTCTTTTTATCCCATAACCAAAAATTGTTTTTATCCATAGTTAGCTTTTCACCCTCCATATATGCTTTTCTCAATGCTATAGTTACCTAAGTTTGTGACCAAGATCTATTGCGAGATATTTGTATGAAGTCACTTCCTTAAATTAACCTATGTGATCTTTTTGGCTTTAATCATCATAACCTTAGTTTTGTTTGTGTTAAGAGTAGTGCTAGCCATCTCTTATTAAAAAATATTAAAGTAAACAAAGCTAAATTCTATTTAAAATATTAAAATTAATATTAAAATGAATGTTAGTTAACATTAAAAATGATTTTTTATAAAATATAGATATGAATTTTTAAGGGCATAATAACACCCCATACAAAACATAAATTAGGAAGAAATTAAAATTATGTTTATCATTATATTTTAAAATATTAAAACAAAAGTCCACATATCTATAGGATATGTAAGTTAGGTATTGCTAAATTGTATGTGTGGTTCCTAAGTTTATACTTTAAGGTTCTAAAGTATATCGTCAAAGCATCTGATACGAGTAAAGAAAGTTAAGGTAGACAAAGTCGGCTTTGAAGGATAACCACTATGGTTGGTTCCTTGACTATCTCCATTGAGCTTCCCAGTTTTCTTGGATGCTTATGTCACGTTCAATGGCTGCCCATGAACGTTCTAATTCGACCCGAGTGTTAGTTTTTTGCAAGATAGTGGTAAATAAATTTAGGGCAATGTTAGTCTGATCAAAAAGACCGGGTTCTACATTAGGTTGTCTTGAGGTGGGCACAGTCATGAGGGATAATGGTTGGAAGAAGGTCTAAAACTTTGTTCAATAAAGTGTATTGCTTTCTGATTTTGATTATAAGAGAAGAAAATTCAAACACAGATTAATATTCAACAGATCAGAGGTTGTTTTCTGTTCCTGAGTTAGATTTTAAAGACGTGATATTGAAGAATGAAAAACACAAAATCATTTAGAAAAAATGAGGCATCAATCATGGAAGAATCTCACTTTGCAACGAGGAAAGATGAAAGACAAGAAGACTCTAATGAAACACAAAACATTGCAACCTAAATAATCTACAGGTCTTGAAACTGCTGATAGTAGGTACAGAGGAAAAACTGTAAATAATTAGATAACCCAACAACTCAAACCAATAGTAAATATTATGCTAAATTATTGTTTAAAATTTCATCAAATATACACACAAGAAAAAATACTATGAGAAAAAACAAAGGGAACACATAGCTCAGGATTGACAAGATCTGGAATCTCCATTTTGCATTCTTATTTATCACTATAAAAAGTTTCACCCGTACAATGGCCACCAAAAATCCTCTTCTTAGTTCCAAAAATTTACATTTATACAAAATTTCCAATCCTTGGCGGTTGGGGAATCTTCTAATTTCTAGCAACTAGCTATTTATCGTTAATAAGCTGAAAACTATTTTACAAGATTTTCTTTATCTTTCTTTTATCTTCATAGCTACACTTTTCAAACTGGTACTTTATCGCTATGTTGAAGACTCTCCTTATTTTTCTCTGACACATTCGATGCATTTGTTGAGGAAATGTGCAGACATTTTGGGAGGCTCTGGGAACTCCTTTGCTTCAAGTAGATATACCTTTCTCTGTATCTTTGGGAAATTTTCTTCAACTCTTTTATTTGCAAACTTTATTGATTGCAATTTTAAGTTGGGTTGAATCAACAGCCTATTGATTAAGGTGACATCCATTTCTTTTAGCTGTGAAATCTCCATCTGGCTCTCACTTAGATCTTCTTTAAACTTTAATTGGTGTCTCGCAATATTTATCTGCCCTAGAAGCCCTGCGCAATTGTCCTTCCCAATGTTTAATGACTCTTTGTCTAAGAGATCGAAAACCTCTTCACAGTCGTCTTTGATTTCTTTAACTATTCTTTTGATTTCCACTATGTTGGCTTCCCATACTTTGAGCATAATGTCACCTCTGATTTTCTCTGTGACTGATAATTTTGTAGTTTTGGATGTCTCTTTGTTCGTTGAACATATGATTGCCCTTTGAAGAGAGACCCTTGTTGCTTTAACTTCTTTTTCCTTCATGATGATGTTATCAAAAGAATTGCTTGCTTCATGGAAGTAATTTTGGAGGATCTCTATCTTGGAAATGAACTTTTGTTGTTCAACTTCTAGCTCTGCATGCACTTCCAATGACTGCGCCTGAAAAACTTTCAGATCCATGACTAGATCTTCAATTTCCTTTAATTTTGTTTGTAATTGATTTATTATTTCTTCTTGCATTTGACTTTTCTACACTCTCTCTTCCATCTCGTTGAGGCTTGTTTTCAGGGATTGAATTTCTTGCTTATCCCCGGCTCTGGCCTAGTCCAGACCTTTATTTATACCTTCTTCAATATTTTTTTCATTCTCCTTTAATTGGCCTTGTAGTTTAGCGATCATGACGTTTATCTGTCTCAAACGTGCTTTCATATTTTCGACAGTGAACTGGTTAGCTGTGGCTAACGCTCCGATAGAACCAGGTACTTCGGTAGCAAAATCTTCTTCCTCTAAATTATGACCGTCTATTATGATTTTGTGCCTCTTTACCATTGCATTTTCCCTTTGATGCATTTCCTGCTTCAATGTTGCCTTTCTCTTCTTACTGAAAAAATAATCTGATGGAGGAATCTCTTCTCTGGAGATGGGCTTAAGGTCACTAACGTATAGGGTTCCCAGCTGGGGGAAACTGAAAGTGGATTGTAATGAAGTCAAAGGGGCGATGGGAGAACCTAGTTCTGTAGATCTTACCTCCTCTGTTACTTTGGGGGTATTACCATGAATTTTCGATAACAAAGGGAAGTTTGGTTTATCAGACACTAGGGGTGTCTGAGACGCTTTTTCCATTCCTGAGTTCTCTGCCCTTTGTCCTTCTATTTTCTGTGGAGACTCTTCGGTCTCTTCTGGAATTCTCTTTGTGATTTCTTCATCCTGCCCTCCTGATCCAAAACCTGGGGGTACGCTTCCTTGTTCTGGAGGCTAAGTTGATGCTTCTCCTAGTAATACCCTGGGTAAACCACTTCTCTGATGTTTTTGGAAGTTCAGGAAATTGTTTTGCAAGTCAAGTGACAAAGATTGAAACCTGGCCAACACTTCGTCATAACTTATAAATCCTCTGAACATGTTGTCACAAGGGGACTGTTCATGTTTGTATGCTTTCAGATTGCAGTTGACTTGGTGATTACCCATAATTTTATAGGTATCATATTTCCTATGATAAAGATTTAGCAACTTTATCTCTCCTAATGTGGCTGCCTCAAACTTGGAATGCCCTAGTTTGAGTAGCGAATATTTCCCAATCTGCACAGGGAAAATAACCCAGAGTCTCTTTTGGGACATTTTTAGTTCATTCCCGATGCCACCTGTTACTATCTGATGAGCCACCTCCCTGCATACCAGTCTATCAGGGAGGGATTTTGGTAGTGTGTGGGGAGGGATTGAACATCTGAAAACCCTAATGTAGGAAAAAATTTCTTTTATAAACCAATCAGTGACGGCCTTGATACTTTCCATGACTGACTCAGAAATACGGGGAGGCTCGTAGCCATATAGCATCTAGTGCAATGGAATCACCACGCAGTGGAAAATTTCATAGAAGGAATCCTTAGCATTTTCTTCCCACAACTTAGAATAATATTCATGAATGGGTTTATTGGTGGTTGGGTTCCAACTCCAATTCATCAGAGGGAAAGGGGTCATGAAGCATATGGTGTCCATGATGTAGCCAGACATATAGAAGGCCACTGGTTGGCCCTTGGATTTTTCAGTTTGGTACTCTGTTACCTCCTTAGAAAAATTGTTTGATAGGATTTTGTCTGAGTTGAAACTAAAACCTCTAGCTACTTCATGAAGAAGAGGCACCCATGCCACAGGGAAATGAGTGGGGCTCTTCTTTTCGAAGAGTCTGCAAAGCATCATGGATACATAGACCATGTATTCATTTAGTGAGGTTGTGGCATATTTCCTATGAGTATCGGCCCTGAACTTTCCTAGCACTCCCCACCAGTCTCTAATTATATCAGGGTATGTCTGATCCGCCTCTGCGCATTCCTTTCTTTGGAATTTGGCTATGAATTTAGAATTATAAATATACTTAGGATTAGGGGATAGCATGGACATTACTTGTATATGTTCTGGCCTAAAGGAATCGATGATGACCCCACGACTGTCCAGAATGCTCCTTGTCTTCACATCTACTCTCTCTAAGGCCCAATATATCATGTCATTATATGGCATGAACCGTGGGCGTGTTGCTATTTTGTGAAGTTCAGACTCCGCTATGTCCCAGAGTTTGTTCTCAGAATCATGCTGGAAGTTCTTAATTTAGTAATCTAGATTCTCGAAGATTTGCCTCCAAGATTTGATAGAATCAATAGTGTGGGGTGTGGTATCAGCGACGACAGCTCCTTCTATACATGTGCTTTCAACAGTTCCCTCAACTTTATTAAGTACCCTCTTAGGTGCCATAGCGTTCACACTAGATTGAAAACCTGTTTGCAGACGAGAAAATCTATAAGCCTAGAGGAATACAACTCACCTGTGATTGTAAAAGATAAGAATAAAAATTGAAATGTAGAGTTGTAGTTCTTTTAACTCATCCTTTAATGGATGTACTGAGATGGGCAGTAGGAATTTAATGTTTTAAATGAAGAAGATGAGCTCAAAGATATGCATTTAAACTTAAAAATATTAATTTGTCGTGTTACAGATATTATCATATATCGGCGTTTTCAACTTGGAGTTTCGAAATGACTGTTTCTTAAAACGTCGAATCTTGAAGCACGAAATAAGTTTAGTGATTACTAATCATGATTTAAAATGACTTAGTTCAAGTTTAAGACTTTGTTTTAGAGTTTATGATTTCTCAATTCGGAGTTTCGGGGATCACGTACCCAAGAGATATGTCATATGCAACACCCGAATGTGAAAAGCAAAAAGCTTAAAAATGATGCTAATCATCTGTATTAAAACCTTGATTAATCAAGATTAGTCATGATTAAGATTTTCAGAAATCGGGAATCGGGAAATCGCAGACCTATATTTCAAGAGCACTTTGTTACTGGGAAACCCGAAACTCTGAAAGATTTAAGATTCATTGATCGTGATTAAGGGTTTAATTAATCACACTTAAAGGTACTTTGTGAATAAGCACATTTAGATTTATAACATTCATTTCCCTTTATATATATATATATATATATATATATATATATATATATATTAAACAAAATTAAAACATCTTTCGGAAAATCGGCACCGGGACTTTGGATCACAACTTTATGGACTGCTTTATGAAACGCCGAACTCTGAATCGTGATAGGTTTCATTTTGTCCCCCTTTTTTTTCTTTTAATATTAGGGCGGCTCCATACTAGGAAGAAAACGAAGTCTTTGGTTAGAGATAAAAATTAATACCTTGTTTCAACAGTATGTATATTAGATATTTCTAAATTGTAGATTTAAATGCTACATATCTCCATCTCCTCTTGGTTTCCTCTATATCTGCCATAAATGTTATCTATCTCCATCTCCCAATCAGTAGGTTGAGTAAATACAATAGCGTGTGATGGAACCAGTTCCAACCCATTAACGGTTATAAGGATTGGTGTCTGAACAACATAGAGCCCACTAAGTAGCTTCAAGCTTGCTTTCTTTTTACCATTTGAAAATATTTACAAAATGATTAGGTCTAACATCATTGAAATATTATCTTAAAGTTGAAAATCTGTTTTAAGTCCAACTCATCCATTGATTTAAAAATAAATACTATTGTTATTTCAAAGTTTAAATGGTGGTAAAAAATGAGAAAAGTTCCATGTATTTCAGAACCTTGTCCAAGGTTTTGCCTTCTTTTAAACTAACCCAAATGCTCCGAAAATCGATCAGAGTTCTCGATTGAATGGAAATTTAAACTAAGGACACCTACTGAAAAGATAACTAGGAAGGGAATATTGCTCTAGAGTTAACCCACTCCTATACATTCCATCTATTCACCTTTCAAATTTCTTTAATGTGTATCGTTGAATATATATATATAGGTATATACATTGAAATAATGTTTATCGTTGAATATATGTAGGTATTGGTCGTGTCGAAATTTAATGCTTATAATGTCCGTCATAGTCAATATTTATTGATTGATATGTTGAAATTGTTTGATTTCATAATTAAAACCATAGATTTTTAAATTCCAACACTGCCCTTCCCTATTTTGAAAATCAAGCCCACAAAAATTATTGTTTTTGGAATCGGTTTTCAAAACTTCACCAAACGTTCTTTCACTCCTCTCTCATCACATTTATAACTTCGTTAAATAATAAAAGTTCACAAGGTGGATTAATAAATAAATCCGTGAATAAGATAAGGAAAGGAAAATATGATGCCATGATATTCACATGGGAGATTAATAAATAAATCCGTGAGTAAGGGAAGGAAAGGAAAAGATGATGTCATGATCTTATGGTCACCAATAACCAGCATGTTGTATTGCGGAAGTTGTGGAATCACCTTGATATATATGTCAAGATATATTTGATGGTATATATATATATATATATCTAATATATCATCTCACAGCCTGAGTGGGCCTAATGGTTAAGAACATGTGTTTCCTCTTAAGAGGTCACAGGTTCAAATCCATAGGGGGGTAGGTTATGTATACCTCCATAGACATTACCAGTCAAATCGTTGGGTGGAGGGGGGTCCCTTGTTCCACAAACAAGGGAGTCTCATACACCAATTTGGTGTGTTGGCTTGGCCGTGACCTTAAAAATAGATTATTATTATTATTATTATTATTATATATCATTTATTGTGTATTGAATGTTGTGTAGTAGACTGGTTGATGCTCATCACCAAAAATAATAAAATTGAATGTTGTGTAGTAGGGTTGTTAACTCTATCAGTCATTGTGAAACTTAAATCTAATTTTGTGAATTCTACAATTCATCTAGTAAAAAAAAAATTCCATCCACAATAATGAAACCCTAAATACTTTGGCAATCATATGAAGAGACTAGAGTGCACAAAAAGTGTGAGTGAACACTAAAACTATATGTATATCATAGAGTACCTCATCATAGAGTACCTCATACATGAAGGGTTGATGTCATAGGACAAGTGACACTGTTAGCTGACGGAAAGATCTTGACCTTGGTGAAGCCACCCAATGTTGTATGGTTGGGAATGTTGTGTTGTCAACAAATCAAACTTCTTGATGACCTCTACTGAGATGAGTTTTTTTCTCGCTTTCGCTATCAACAACAAAATGCAGTGGGGTCCCCTTCACCCACATTTGTGAATGGAAGTGGAGCTCTCCCTCTTCAGGATCCTCTAGTTATTCTAGTTGGATTGTTGTGGTTGCGAAAGTAGTAGTGGTTTCTACATCAATGATTTGTCTCCTTTTATTATTTTCTGAATCGGACTTTCATTTGGGGCTTGGCTCTGTTTCTTTGAGCTTGGTTACCAATGAATGTTTGGAGTGACATTCATCGGTGTTGTGCCCAGGGATTTTGTGGAAGTTACACCACTCTCGAGCGTCCTTCTTCGTCTTCCCAATACCCTTCTTTTCATGTGGCTTGGATTGGTTGTCTTGAGGTTGGTTGTTCTGTGAGTTAGGGTCATGTTTACCATATTTCGACTATTGTACATTTTCATACCCGAACTCTCGCTTGTTCTTCTACTTAAATTTCTATTTGATATTAAGAACATATCAATAAGAATATTCTAGTGATGAGATGTCCATAAACTCCATTTCGGTTTGGATTAACCTATGTAGAGCCATGTAGTATTTCAGAGCTAGATGTAGCTCAGAGTATTTTATACCCAGCTTGGTGCGCAACGTATGGAAGGTATTTTAGAACTCCAACATGGTTTGGCCCCACTCTTGATGCAGCGTGGCCCATCTCATGTACTGGTCAACATAGTTTCCAATAGGGTAATATTGTTCCTTGACCACATCCATAAAAAAATCCGAAGTGGGCTCCACCCAAAATATTCCAGATTCCTCTATGGAATTTTTTTCTTAGTACGTTTCCCACCAATATTTGATATGGGAGACAACCTTGAGGAGTGAAAAAGTGATATTTTCTCTATCAGAAAATTGTGGACAAATAAATAACCTTATAACAAATTTAACCATTTTTCCAAAGCATCTGCATCTATTTGACTTTTAAACATGCGAATATCAAAATTAACTTGTACCTCTAAAGGGGAGACATTTCCAAAGTGGCTACTTAATGAATATGTGTCTGTTGTTGTTCGCGGTCATCAAAGGATTTGGTAAAAATTCTCCATCGTTCTGTCCCTTTATCACGTGAGGGCTTCATCGAGAAACCAATTATTAGAATATTCTACTCCTGGATCTCTCTAATATTCTGCCATGGGGGGTCTCTTAGGCTAGCGAGAGAGTTTCTCCTCAAAAGAAACTGGCTCGATACCCGACTCTCTATACACTAACCTTGTTGAGGATATGCACTAAGAAACAACAAGGAGTGGCCTTCTCTCATACCATTGATTTGGGTTATTTTGAGAAAAAAATGTAGACAAAGATATAACAATGAAATACACATAAATATTTCAATAAATAGAGAGATACAATAATACAAAAATTCTATTAATGAGAAAAATGTACAGAAACTGTAAAAATACAGAGTGAATGAACTCACTAGAAGGGTGGCATCTTATCTCTAAGAAGAGATGTGATGGCTACACTCATTCACAAGAAGATGATGTTTACAATGAGGCTCAAAAGTACTTTTTAACATAAATTAAATCCAAAACCCTAACCCCAAAAGATGGAACACCAAAAGATTTGCAGGCCCCTATGGGGGTAGTTGATATGTCAACTTTCGAACTACATAAATTTTGCATACGATATATGTTTGGGGCGCACGATATCTTGTTGGAAAAGTATAGCCAAGAATAACACATTATACCCAAGCCTAGGCCAGATTCGTTGGCAATTGCCTGGGCCCTCAAACATAACAACAAAAAACGTCGTTTAGGGCCTCAAAACGACCCCAGAAGTGAGGGACCCGAAAAAGTGTAGAAAATCTGCCAAGGTGGAAAAATGTATTTCGAACCATTGGAATATGTGGGTGGCCACTGATATCCACTTGGATCAGAGAGAGCGAAAGAAAAATAGGGGGGTAGAGAAGGAGTGTCAGAGGAAGAGAGAGGTAGATAGAGAGGGGGATTAGAGAGAGAGAGAGAGAGAGGAAAAGGGGGAAAGAGAGGGA
>ML804869.1:2587-17041 GCA_009831015.1 Picea engelmannii | reverse complement strand
ACACTGCACTAGAACAACAATTTCTCTACAATTATACAAATTTTTGGGAGGAAATTTCATTGTTAAGGTACTCAACATCTACCCTAACGAAGGCATATATCTTAAATTTTGTTAACAAAAATAACATATTGTTGTTAGAAAAACTCAAATTTCACATAGTTATACACAATTTCAATAAATACATAATACTGGTTGTTGGTAAATTTACACCTAAGATATATAATATTGGTTATTGGTAAATATTTCTACTTCCATCAAGACATCCCCAGTGGCCTTCACTATAAATTACTCTTTCAGACCTTCACTTGTCATCTTTAGTGGATTCATAGCCCATTGTTGTAGAGAAACACATCTACAAATAGACAAGCCCTCTCATTGATATTATTATAGTCAATGATGTACTATAGGATAGACCACTATGGATTATGTTACGAGGAAAATCTCTCTATGGCCAGGGTAGACCACAACAGATGGAAATGACTGTAGAAATCAACTCTATTCCAACAATATCCTATATAAACCAACGTGCAAGGGAGAGAAGAAAGGGGCCTACCTCATCCAGATGTTCGATGATGTCCACCGTTGAGCACTTCGACCCAAAGCTATATACCTGCAACAAGTTCTCAACAAACAAGAAAAACAAGCATACGATGGTGATATAAAAGGTCAACACATTAGATAGCACAATCCATCAATATACATAGCAAATACGCCCATGGATAATAATTCATATATTTTCAATACATGAATTGGACGAGAAGAGATTATTTCTATTAATAGATGATCAACAAAAGTGAAAATATTACAGACTTTTGTGTCGACACGATTCAGAACTAAGAAACCGAGTTCCTTCCAGCTAGTCCTCCACCAAAGGCAAGCTCATATAAGGGAGATAATGGGGTTCTCCATCAATAAGGGAAGAGCTTGGGGGCTGAAAACTTTGTTCAGACTTAAAGGACAAAGGGATGCAGACTCAATATGAGGTAAATAATTTCTCCATAGTAACTTTGCTCTCAAAATTGTATTCTTTCTCCTTTTCCACAACTCAGAATTGGCTTCTTTATAGCCTTCAAAATGAAACTAAAGGGCCGAGTCGGAATGTTTCCAATATATGGAAGGCCAAGGATTAGATATCTCCTATCGTGACATGGAAACCCGACATTTAATTTTGATTTTCTGGCACAAATCCCGATGTACGCGGGTTGTAGTGGAGCAGCCTGCATATACACTTGTTGTGTAGGGTGCAAGATGCGTACAAGTGGAAAAAATTATATTTTTCTCTTTGGACTTTAGTAACAAGGAAGATAAGTCTGCATAGGGAAATGGAAAAAGGTCCTCTGCGCAAGATTTCATACAATGAGACAAATCTTTCTCTAACAGATCCCCCCTAATGTGTGAGATCAAAGGAGTATCTGCGATGGCCGAAATTCATTATGAATAATCCAGAAGTGGAGTGGTAGGGAACCAATTGGACGAACTCAATTTCTCATTACATTATGCACTGACTTTGCATACATGGTTGCCAAAAATACACTGCAGATCCATGTGAAAAATATACCAAACAAGTGTTTGTGGCCATGAATATGCAAATACAAATGTGGTTACATGCCAATAGATGTCATAGTCATGAACAAGGCCCAGTAGAACCAATCTCAAAACCAATCTGAATATGTTTGTATACCATGGAGTACATTCTGATCTCCCATGATCACTGAAGTCATATATGTATTGGTCAAATGAAAAGGAAGCAACAACTCAGGGGAGTTGTGGCCACATAGTTATGTCTTCAAGTCTTATACACAATCCACCAAAGGTGCAAGTCTACATCAGGTGAATAAAGGAGTTGAGGTCAAACATAATAAGACATTGTTTGATTACCGATCATTGATGTATACCGTTGACAAACGTGAGACAACCTACCGATAATGAAATTAGGTATCAAGGAATCACTTGTACATTCTTACAAGTGTGAATAGAGGAGTCAGTGTCAAACACCTGAAGAATCCATCGATTAGGAGACATTGAAGTATTCCCAGCTGTCGATGGCTAGAGAGCCTGCCACTAATGACTACAAGCCTCAAGGTACTCATAAGACTCTAGCTCTCATTTCCAGAAAAATGGGTTGAAGTCGATGGAAAGAGACCCGCTGAAAGGAGAGCATTAATGCATCTTTCATCATTCAGCACGAGGTATAAAGTAGGAGCTTCATGATTTGGTTGAAATCGGATGAAGAACAGGTTCACGAACCAACGACCATGTGTGTCTTTTGTGTGTGCGAAGTGAAAGCGGTACACGAAAAATACCCTCTGAATAGTAGCCAATGATGAAAACTGTTGACAAAGGTGAGGAAACCACCAATAAGGCTAATGGCATCCAAGACACTGTACGAATCACAATGTGTGAATAGATGTCTTGCTGTTAGACACAAAGGAAACCACCCAGTCAACGACCAATGATGAAATGTCGACTACTCGGTTCAAGGTTACCTACCAATGATGAAAGTAGGGCCAGGGTGCATGATAGGACTACAGTATCATGTGATTTTGAGACAAACTAAGGGTATGGTTGACATGCAAAGTCAAGAGTTCTAAGGAGTGGCCAACACAGGTTAATAGACTTCCTTTGAACAAGAGAATGAGACATATGGAGGACTCCGGCAGCACAAACCCAACGATGAAACCATGAGATGCAATAGGCATCAATGAAATTCTCTGTAGGGACTGGAAGAGTAACCGGTCGGTAGAGAGGACTCAGTAATGAGCTCATATTCCTAAGGTTGTGCTAATCCCAAAATTATGATGAATGGACTCAAATAACTTTGTGCTTTGTTCAAAGGTCACATGACTGTTGTCGATACAAGATAATACTCCCTTCTCTCCCATCTTTTTTTTGTTTTTTCATAGACAGATGAATGCTCTGATACAAAGGAGGAAACAAGTGTCGCAAGTAACCGAAATTTTTTCTAGTTGTGGAACATACATATGCTCAATGTAGGGAAGTGCATGTGGGAGATGGACACTCGGGGGAATGTTTCCTCCTAGGTATAGGGTGTCAAATTGCAAAGGATATAAACAAGGCTTTGCTTGGTTGAGGATGCAAACTACTGAGGCAAATGATTTATAACAAAAAGAGAGAATCGGCTATAGTCTCAATACTGCAAGCAAGGGAATGAGGTGCAATCACAACTTAACGCCAAAAAATTTCCTTTTTTATGTATTTTAGTCTACTTGGTGTGAAAAAGGGGTAAACTTGTGCCAAATAGACATATTTTCAAAACCAGTTTTACGAGTGTGAAAAAGACAATTTCCCTCGGAAATATTTTCATTTTTTGATAACGAGTCGGAAAATAGCTTTGACTAAGACTCGTGACCTTTCAAATCCAATATAACGAGTGTGAAAGGGACATATCACTTGACAATCTTTTCCTTTTTTGAACTAGTCGGATAAGAGCTTAACTCGGACTCGTGGATGTTGTTCTAAGAAGCATATAAAGGGGGAGGCCAAGGCTCCCATGCAAAACTTCTATGAAAGGTCAGAAACTTACGAAGAGCTGACACGACCTTGGGAAAACCCAAATCTTTCCAAGTCGAGGAGGATACAATACTTTCAGAGGTTACCTTATCTACAATATATCGAAGAATGCCCCTTATCTAGAAGGGTGTAGAAGAAGGAAGTCAAAGCTCTACAATATCATTCCAGTCGAAGGAAACCACCTTAGGAATTGGAGGAAGCATACTCGAAGAGAGTGGAATGCTCCCTTGTGCAGAAGGTATAGCACTAGAAATTCTAAGGACATGGCATAGAAGGTATAGAACTAAAACTAGAAAAGAGGGATCGATCGAAAATTGCATCGGCGTGACCACTCTCTTAGACACATCACTCTCCAAGAGAAGAGTGGGGTCGACCAAATATTTCATCGGCACGAACACTTCTTCAACCATTGGTTGAATAAGATGCGAGAAAACAAGGTCAAGAGATGCATCACCCCAAAAAATAGGAATGATGTCGGTCGAAGATTGCATCGACACGACCACTGGTTGAACATGATGAGGGACAGCAAGGTCAAGAGACACATCACCCAAAAACATAGGAGAGGTGTTGGTCAAAGATTGCATTGACACGACCACTAGTTGAACGGGATGTGGGGAAACCACAAACGAATCAAAACCTGAAGGGCCCTCAAGTGAGAACCATGCTTCAGGTATCCCAGCAGTAGCAGGACAAAAACGAGTAAGGTGACTTCCTTCACAAGTCCTGCAAAGGAATCTTGCCTTATGTTTGACACGTCTAGGCTTCTCAATCGTATGAATGCCCCCAGTATGAATTGTAGTGGCTGGTGACAAATCTCCAACATGACCAGTAGAGGTTGGTGATGTATGTGCAATGTGACTAGCAGTGAGGAGACTTGTGCCCCCATCAGGACTTGCAGGGACTGGTTGTTGGTCTTCAACATGACTTGCAGAGGTCATCAACCAATCTCCAACATGACTAGTATAGGTTGGTGATAAAATGCCAGTATGACCTATAGTGACTGGACTTGCAGGGGCGATGGGTTGTGGCATTTGAGACCAAGGTCCAAGTAAAGATTGGTTTTGAGAAATTGCAGGAAAGGAAGGATCCTGGTTTACACCCTATCCCTGTCTGGCAGGATAGTATCCTCCTCCATACTGATTCATAAAGGTTTCTAAGGGCATTGACATTGATGTAGATGTCCGTGAAGAGATAAAATCATGATAAGGATTATTCAAGTGAGGATACATGTTGCCCCCTTGTGAAGGGGTCTCATGAAGCGGGTAGCTCGAACCTTAAAATTGATTCTCCCCATATGAAACACTTGAGGATACATGAGGACTCGCCATGGAAAAAGTGTTCAAAGGAACCGACATGGCGGACAGAGGATACATGGATAGAGTGTAGTAGGTAGAATAAGCACCCATTTGAGTATTGGCTCCTAAAAGAACATAACCAGGACTAGATCTGTAAGAGGGGAGGTTCCAACCTCTCATCGTAAAGGAAGGTTGAGGGACATGACTCATATCCAACAAAGATGTAGGCATTGGGGCTATGGTGCCCCCAGATCCAATGTTAGGATTCATATAAGTGGACCATGGAGAGAATTGCAAGGGTGAAGGCATATCAATAAGAGAATGACTAGAGACCCAACGCGCAGACTGAGTACCAAAGTTTTGCATACCATTATAAGAAACATTAGGATTCATCCCCATGAACTGAGTAGGCATCATGGGTTAAGAAGCAGTAAATGAGGGAGCCAAAGGGACTCCACTATCCATAATGAGGACTCAATATAGACTCTTGATGCCAACTAGTAATTAAAGAGCACACCAAAATTCAAACAACCAATATGCATGCAAATGGTTTAAAGTGGTTGAGTGGCCTCCCTCCCTAAAGAAGGTATGTCTTGCCCAAGAGGGACATGAGACTCCCTGCTAAATATCAGAGGTAACTTAATCAGTTATAAGGGCCCTCGTGGGCTTAACAACTAGTCTGTCAGATCCCCTCAGAGAGGTAATCCTCCATAAAGGTTGTGTGTTGTCCTACCCTTATCTGACCAAGGGTACTTGCAGAATAACCCCTGCAAGTAACCTATGAGACAACTAAGTCAAGAAACTAATAAACCACAGTATAATCGGTGCACAGGCGAGCAGTCATAAGTTAGGTCCATCGTATGCGCAGTGTAGAAAATCCTAAAACCTTGAAAGCACCACCTCTCACAGTGGTAAAGGCACTAACAAGATCCCTATATATGAATAGATCCATAGAAATATCTCTGACGCTAGGAAGGTATCAAGGGGATATCCCTTCAACCAAATTCACGCGACCTCGTGATTAACTTCGATGTGAGAGGAGCCTCTTGATCTTACCAATTATACAATGGATTTCTCCACTCCATGAATCAGACACATATGTTGATTTAATTGCCTTGGAGAAGTTTACTCATTAAAATCCTATTCCAAGGCACTAAATCCTAGGCTAGTTTGTGCACCCTAGAAAATAAAACTGTTACTAATAAATTTTAAATTATAGCATTGATTTTAATGGTCGTGATTACTCAAAAATGTATGCTAGTGAAACTCATGGTGTTATGACTCTCCAAGAAAAATAAATATGAAAATATGAAAAGGTCAGCACATTAGATATCGCCACCATATGCTGGCGATATAAAAGGTCATCACATTCGATATCGCCACCATATGCTGGTGATATAAAAGGTCAGCACATTAGATAGCACAATCCATCAATATACATAACAAATACGCCCATGGATAATAATTCATATATTTTCAAGACATCAATTGTACAGGAAGAGAGTATTTCTATTAATAAATGATCAAGAGAAGTGAAAATATTACAAACTTCCATGTCGACATGGTTCAAAACCGAGAAACCAAGTTCCTTCCAGCTAGGCCTCCACCACTTCAATCCTCCACCAAAGGAAAGATCATATAAGGGAGATAATGGGGTTCTCCATCAATAAGGGAAGATCTTGGGGTTTGAACACTATGTTCAGACTTAAAGGACAAAGGGATGCAGACTCAATATGAAGTAAATAATTTCTCTAGAGTAACTTTGCTCTCAAAGTTGAATTCTTTCTCCTTTTCCACAACTCGGAATTGGCTTCTTTATAGCCTTCAAAATGTGACTGAAGGGCCGAGTCATAACGTTTCCAGTATATGGAAGTCCAAGGATCAGAAATCTCCTATCGTGACATGGAAACCCGACATTTAATTTTGATTTTCTGCCATAAATCCCGATGTACACGGGTTGTAGTGGAATAACCTGTGTATATGCTTTTTGTATAGGGTACAAGATGCGTACAAGTGGAAAGATTTATAATTTTGTCTCTGGACTTTAGTAACAGGGAAGATAGTCTGCATAGGGAAATGGAAAAAGGCCCTCTCTGCAAGATTGCATAGGGTGAGGCAAATCTTTCTCTAACAGTTTCCACCTAGATCTAATGCACCAAAAAATAATATTATTAAGAAGTGACCAATTATTGTGAAGAATGTATCATTTTCTCCTTGTCTTCTAGTTGAGGAGGTTCCAACCATAACTATTCCCATGATGAAAGATGTTGCAACTTAGAAGGCCTTCTAGAATATCAATGCGCTTGTGTGTTATTTCAATGGTGTTTTTTCTTGTTTAGTAGATATGCCAAAATTGATTTTGGACTTTTGGAAACTTGAGTTAAAAGAGGATTTTTTATTTACCTGTGTGGAAAGGGATTCTCCATTGTTGAGTTTTACATTTTCGAAGAGAGGGATTTTCTTTTAAACTTTGGAACCTAGTTTTGGGGAAATTTATACTCTCTTTGATCCATTGGCAAAGCCCTTGGAATATACTATTACACAATTTTTGAAAAAAGAATTGAAGCATGATTGTATATGCCCAAATATGTGTGGAAATGGACTTTAGCAAAGGGTTTATGGAAAAAATAATTTTGAAAGATGAAAACTATTACTTGAAGAAAAAGATTAATTATGAACATGTTTCTTTCCATTGTAGTGCTTTCTTTAAAATAGGTAATTTAGTACCAAACAATTGAAAAGGTCCAAGGAAAGTTAGGAAGAATCAATGAAAAGCAACCTGGTGGGTTGGAGTAAAAGAAGAAAATCAATTGATTACAAAGGAATATTCACCTAAATTGGACCCTCCCATGGAAGATCCAAAAGTGGATCTAGAGTAAACTAGGGACATATTAGTGGATTCAAAGAAAAATAGCGATACTCATTCAAAAGAAGGCCCTCCATCTCAACAATGATAAAAAGACAAGGTTGAGTAGAAGATGAACCTTCTTTTCACTCAAATCCACATCAAAATGTAGAGGCCCACTAAGGAAAGCTAGGTCGATCCACTCGAAGAAGATGAGACACAAGAACAATTACAACTCCAAGATCAAGAAAAATAAACTTTGATAAGAATAGAAAGGACGTCATCAAAGACAATGGAAGCTTGGACAATAGTGGTGAATAAAAAAAAATCTCCTGCAATAACACAACCAATGGTGACAAGAATCTGAGCCCGTAATCCAGTTTAGTCGTGCATTGATTTTATCTCTTATTATGTCAACAATTTGTCACAATTTACTCATGTAATAAATATGGCCATGAAGTTATTGTGGAATTAAATATTTAATGTATTTGAAAAATAAGGAATTTATTATTTTATTTGAAATACAAAGCCAATAATGTTTTTAATATCATTGTGATCCTCGTTACAATTTCTTAATACAAATATCTTTGTTACAAATATCTTTTTGGCTTTAATCATCATAACCTTAGTTTTGTTTGTGTTAAGAGTAGTACTAGTACTAGAGAAAAAATCTTTTAAAATTTTGTGTTGCTTCTCTAGATCACACAACTAGTGGATAAGGGATAAGGGACAATCTTTCTTAACTCCTATATTACAATTATTTTATTTTAACCATTTCTTATTAAAAAATATTAAAAAGCTAAATTTTATTAAATTTTATACTTGAAAATATTAAAATAAATAGTATTTAACATTAAACCTAAAATATAGATATGAATTTTTAAGAGCATAATTCCACCCTATATAAAACATAAATTAAGAAGAAATTAAAATTATATTTATGATTATTTAAAAATATTAAAATAAAAATTAACATATTCTATGTAAGTAAGATATTGCTAAATTGTATATATCAAATTGTAGATTTTAAAATATTGAAATAAATAACTATACACATTAAATATATACTTTTATAAAATATGGATACGGAATTTTTTTTAGTATATAGTTCCACCGTAAGTTTAAAAATTTTGGAAAGAAAAAACACATTTTACTAACAAAACAAGCTTACTCTTATGCACTTGTTTGCCTAAAACTTGCTGTCTTTTTAACAAATGAAGTTGCGAAATGAGATGTTAATCGGCGCTCACGGTCGGAACTGAAGATCCAAGCGCAGTTCTTGCGGTCGCTAGCTCTGGTCCTTCGAATGGCATCCATCTATCCCTCTCGGTTTCCTCTGTATCTCCCATAAATGCTATCTATCTCTATCTCCCAATCAGTAGGTCGAGTTTATACGATAGCGTGTCAGGGAACTGGTGCCAACCCGTTAACGGTTATAAGGATCGGTGAGTGAACAACATAGAGCCCACTAAGTAGCTTCAAGCTTGCTTTCTTTTTACCATTTGAAAATATTTACAAAATGATAGGTTTAACATCATTGTAAGAATCTATTAAAGTTGAAAATATGTTCGAAACCTCAAGTCATCGATTGATTTAAAAATAAATACCGCTGTTATTTCAAACTGTAAATGGTGGTAAGAAATAAGAAATTAAATAGTGGCCAAAGTATATATATCTCTGACCCCATTACTATTATGTTTAGGATTTGCACATGGAAGATAAAGCAATGATCCGATGTCAAGGAACCTCACGCCATCGGATTATAGGTATGTGGATTTGGCTAATATTTGTTTTGTTTGTTTTCAATATAAAATTTAAATAAAAAAAATTGTGTGTGTCGTGAGTTTGTAAAAATGATAATTCAGAGTTTGCAAAAGCGGTAATGTTTTGTTTTGGCAAAAGGTTTATAAAAATCTCTCATTGTTTCGCCATCCTCTTAGGAAATTCGATTTTTTTTCATTTTGGAGATGGCCGGAACATCATGATTAGGTCGGCTATTTCACTGTTTGACCAGGTTGGCTATTTCACTGTTTTACAAATGGTAACAAAATTTAAAAAACTTAATCTTAAACAAACTTGCAAGGTGATGTGTTGTAGGTTGATTTTACAAGTGCAATTGGTTTTATAGATTCTAAATGTAAAAACTATGTCATTATAATGATCTTGTTGATATACTTTAGGTGAAAACTGTATATAAATATATAAATTACACCTATCCATCTCTCAGATTGCTTTAATGTGTATCGTTGAATATAAGTAGGTATATATATTGAATATATGTAGGTATTGGTCGTGTCAAAATTTAATGCATAAAATGTTCGTCATAGTCAATATTTACTGATTGATATGCTGAAACTGTTTAATTTCATAATTAAAACCATAAGTTTTTAAATTCCAACCCTGCCTTTCCCTATTTTGAAAATCAAACCCACAAAAATTATTGTTTTTGGAATCGGTTTTTAAAACTTCCCCCACCATTCTTTCACGCCTATCTAGTCACATTTATAACTTAGGTAAACAATAAAAGTTCACATGGAAGATTAATAGATCAGTGAATAAGCGAAGGAAAAGATGATGCCATGATATTCACATGAATGATTAATAAATAAATGCGCTAGTAAGCGAAGGAAAGGAAAAGCAGATGCCATGATCTTATGGCCACCAATAAACAGCCTGCTGTATTGCGGCAGTTTTGGAATAACCTAGCTATATACGTCAAGATATATTCGATGGTATATATATATATATCATCTACTGTGTATCTATATATCATTTACTGTGTATCTATCTTTATATCATCTACTGTGTATTGAATGCTGTGTAGTAGACTGGTTAATGTTCATCACTAAACACAATAAAATTGAAAATGTTTTCATCACTAATAATAATGTGACTGTGGAATTTAAATCTAACTCCCGGAATTCTGCAATTCATCTCCTAAAACCTAAAAGAAAAGTCCATCCATAATACCGAAACCCTAAATACTTCGGCATTCATATGAAGAGACTAGAGCGCACAAAAAGTGTGAGTGAACACGAAAACTATCCGTATATTCGAATCTTGATAGACTAATAACTGTCAATTTCGTTGAAACATATGTGGGTAGATGACAAACCTTATGCGTTAGACACATTTTGCATTCATTTCAAGGTAAGCTCTCCTGCATAGTTAGATGAAGGATTTGACAAAGTTTATGAATACGAAGATGAAGCGTTTGGTAAAGCCAATTTACCAAATAATTTTAGAATCCATCACAAACAAAATCTATTATACCGTCCATGTTAAAAGGTGAAAACAAATTTACTCGGATTAGGATTTTAGATTTTATAATTTAGGTAATTAAATTAGATTAAGTTGGAATTTGGTTATGAAGTCAATTTTATGTATGTCAGTAGAGGTTGTATGAGTGTGAGTGAGCTCTTGTAATTTTCATGATTTGAATAATAAGTCAATCATACCTTTGCTTGGTGGACATAACCCAACGTTTGAGTGAACCACTTAAAATCTCTTTGTTTATAATTTATGTGATTGTGTTTTCCACATTTGCAATTATAACAAGTGGTATTAAAACAAGCTTTGAAGATCAGTGAGACCATCTGCAAGAAAAAGCTGAATCTCTCCACATAAAACAAGTACTGGAAATAGAAAACTTGAATCATTTCAAGTATTAAAAGGTGGTATGACGTGTATGCATAAAAAGTGAACAAGACAAGTCAAGTGGAGGATGTTTTAAAAGGTATTATATTTGGAATTAAATATAATATGTAAAGGTGGAGGGTTTTTTAAAAGGGTGAATTTTTATTTTTATTTTTAAATAAAAGGAGAGGTTAGTAAAAGGTTTTTTATTAAATTCTTTTATTAAATATGTGAACTTTATATCATTATTTATTCACATATTTTTTCTTAAAGGGCTTTGGTTTTATAACTAGAAGTTTTTTGGAAATTTTTTCTTTTGTTAATGGCAGAAACTCAGAGTATCAAATTCGAGAAGTTCAATGGCAAGAATAATTTCGAGATCTGGAAGGTGAAGATGCATGGCGTGGTGAAGACGCATTTGAGAAAAGCAAAACAACCCGCGACCATAATAAATGAAGACTAGGATGAGATCGATGCGAGAGCACTCAATGTTATACGCCTGTGTTTGGTCGATGATGTTTTGTTCAACATTGTCTCGGAGAAGACAACAGTCGGTTTGTGAACGAAGCTGGAAAGCTTGTATATGATGAAATCCTTGATGAACAAGATCTTCCTGAAAAGACAATTGTACATTTTGTGCATGAAGGAAGGTACGAAAATAGCTAATCATTTAAATACTTTTAATACTCTCTTAGTTCAACTGACTAGCAAGGGAGTGAAATTCGAATATGAAGATAAGACAATTACATTATTGTGTTATTTGCCCGCCTCATGGGATCATTTTGTTACCTCTATTAGTTTCAGTTCAACAAAAAGTATTGAGTTTGATGATATTGTTGGACCTTTACTATCTGAGGAAACAAGGAAGAAATCCAATCTAGAAACCTCTACATCTAAGCCGATGATGGTCAGAGGAAGACCTAAAGAAAGAGGACACGATCAGAGGATTTGTCTCGGTCAAATTCGAAGGGAAAGAAGAGCAAGTTTAAGTGTTGGTTTTGTGGCAAATCTGGACACCTAAGGAAGGATTGTTGGAAGTGACAACAAACCTCCAAAGAAGACCCTCCAAAAGAGACGAAGGAAGAAAATGCAACCGAAACAAGTTCAGCAACAGGTTCAGATAAGACTGATGAAGTTTTATCAATTAGTATTGGTTCATGTCATGTTCAACAGTGGTTACTAGATTCTGGTGCTTCAAATCACATGTGTCTTCATAGACACTGGTTTGTTACTTGCTAGTCTACAGATGATGGAATAGTTTACATGGGAAATGATATCTCATGTAAAGTTGTGGGAATTGGTAGCATTCAAATTAAGATGTTTGGTAGAACTGTTAAAATACTAATTGATGCTAACTATGTGAGACATGTACCTGAGCTTAGGAAGAACCTAATTTCTTTGGGAGTCTTAGACACTAGAGGATATAAGAGTATTGTTCAAGGTGGAGTTATGAAGGTCTACAAAGAGATCCTACCGGTTATGAAAGCAAAGAAGGTTGGTAACCTATTTCTGTTAGAAGGAAGAACTGAGTCGGATCATGCGACAACGGTATCTTTGAATGAGAGTGATTCTGTTCGACTGTGGAATCAATAGTTGGGCCATATGAGAGAACAAGGATTAAAGGTATTATCTGATCGCAAGTTAATTCCTAGTCCAAAGTCTTTAAAGTTAGATTTTTGCAAGCACTGTATTTATGGAAAACAGAATAGACAGATATTTAAAACCAGAAGACACACCAGTAAAGGAATCCTTGATTATATTCATTATGATGTTTGGGGACCATCCCCTACTATTTCATATGGAGCATCATCAGATTTTGTAACTTTTATAGATGATTTCTCTAGGAGGTTTGGTTCTATATGTTGAAGAGTAAGGCTGATGTATTTACAGTTTTAAAGTAGTTTAGAGAATTAGTGGAAAAGAGCACTGGTAAGTCCATTAAATGTTTAAGAACTGATAATGGTGGTGAATTTACGTCAATGGAATTTGATAACTTTCTTACATGGAGATTTGGATAAGGAAATTTACATTGAACAACCTGAAGGGTTCGTTCAGAATCACATCAAGAAATTTGTTTGTAGGATCAAGAAATCATTGTATGGTCTAGGGCAGTCGCCCAGACAATGGTACAAGAAATTTGACTGTTCCATGGTGAGCCAGAATTATACAATGAGTGAGTATGATCATTGTGTCTACTTTAAGAAATTGAATAATGACATATTCATTATCTTAGTATTGTATGTTGACTATATCCTTTTAGAAAGCAAAATCATAACTCAGATCAATAGGTTAAAGGCTTAGATGGCTAGGACGTTCAATATGAAAGATCTAAGAGTAGCAAGGCAGATTTTGGGCATGTAGATATTCAGAGAGAGGAGGAATGGTAAGCTTTGGTTGTCACAACAAAAGTATGTTGAGAATATACTTTTGAGGTTTGGTATGAACGATGTGAAACCAATATGAGTCCCTTTGGCTTCCCATTTTAAGATTTCTTCAAGTTTATGTCCTAGTACAAAAGAATAAAAGGAATATATGTCTCGAATATTGTATGCTAATGCAATAGGAAGTTTAATGTATGCGATGGTTAGTACAAGGCTAGACATTTCACATGTAGTTGGGGTTGTCAATAGGTATATGGAAAATCCAGGTAAAGAGAAATCGGCAATAGTGAAATGGGTGCTTCGGTATCTGAGGGGCACAAGTGATTACTGTATCACCTATAAAATTCGTTGTGAGTTAGTTTGTGGATATGTTGATTCTGATTTTGCAGGTGATTTGGACAAGATAAGGTCAGATTCAGGGTATGTATTTGCTCTTGCAGGTAGAGCTATTAGTTGGATGTCAAAGCTATAGAACATTGTTGCTTTATCCACTATAGAAGCAGAATATGTAGCTGCTTCACGTGCTTGCAAAGAGACGGTTTGGTTGAAAGGTTTGTTTGGTGAGTTTGGAAGGATGCAAGACAAAGTAAAGTTACTTTGTGATAGTCAAAGTGCTATTCACTTGGCTAAGAATCCAACCTATCACAATAAAAAAAAACATATACCTATCAAGTACCATTTTGTAAGACATGTCATTGATGAAGGTGGAGTCTCTCTTGAGAAAGTGCATACAAAAGAGAACTGCACAGACATGTTCACAAAACCA
>ML804868.1:124321-145588 GCA_009831015.1 Picea engelmannii | reverse complement strand
TTGGAAAGAACTCCGGACAGGAAGAATCGCCAGGGCCATTGAAAGATTAAATCTGCTTTTGTTGAAAGAAAAGGGTCGTCTTATTATAAATGCAAGGTTTGAAACTTCCTGGAAAACATCAAAATTGCATGACAAATCTGTATCATGATTAAAATTACAATAAATAGTTTCGCATACCCTGCATTTGCGTATGGATTTACATCTCCTGTATGTAAAGTCTAACGCGGTGAGACATTAAAGAATTTTGTTGGTCTTTTTATTGGCAGATTCCAAATAAAATACGTCAGAAACAATATTGTCGGGATTTTGTCCTGAACTCAGTATTGAACAGTGCTTTTATGCATTATCAGAGGTTATATACTGCAATATGTATAGATGTAGAGGATGCATACACTACGTGCAGTGAATTTCATCAAGCATTATTTTATTTTTATTGCGGACTAACTCACACCGAGAAAGGAAAAATGGAAAAAAAGTGGTCCATTTGAGTCATGCAGAGTGACGAAAGCAGCGTTAAACGTTATTCACAGGAAGTTGTTGATAGGGATGCAATCGGAAAGAACTCCGGACAGGAAGAATCGCCAGGGCCATTGAATGACCAAGTCTGCTTTTGTTTAAAGAAAAGGCCCGCCTTTAATCATGTAATTTTTTCTTTCCCATCATATATTATTAATAGACGTAGGTATTAAATATTCATATGAAGGATTAGAGAATAAAAAGATCATACTTTAATCGAATGTAACCAATAAAATTTGTTAAATAAAGGTTAAGGGAACGGGCCAGTAAATGGTCACTCTCATTTGGTGGAAAAGTATAAAGGCCTCCATTACTTTGTGGAAGCAAAGAGAGAAACAAACCGTTCAATGGGAAAATGAACTAAATTTGATGTGAGTAAGAACATTTTTTTTTTCACATTATTAGAGGATTATAAGATGAAATTTTGTGAGAATGAAAGGATCCCAATATAAATGGAAAAACTAAAACCAAATTATTAGAGGATTATAAGATGAAATTTTGTGAGAATGAAAGGGTCCCAATATAAATGGAAAAACTAAAACCAAATTATTGAGTGTTGAGTGTTAAGAAAGATTCTTCATATGAAGAGTATATGGAAAAACTAAATTATTGAGTGCTAAGAAAGATTCTTCAAATGAAGTGTCTCTATTAAAAAGGAAACTGAGATATAAAGTGAATAAAAAATATAATAAGAAGATATAGTAAAAAAAATGTTTCAATATAAAATGAAAAAATAAATTATTGAATATTAAGAAGGATTCAAAATAAATTATTGAGTACTAAGAAGGATTCTTAATATGAAGTGTGTTGTGTTTATTGAAAAAGAAACTGGATATAAAGGAAATGAGAAAATATAATAAGAAGAAATAGTTATAACGTATATTAAGATTCAAATATCTTCTAATCTTATAAGATATTGTAATTTTATATAATAAAGAAACATAATTATAATATATATAAGTTTATTTTGTAAATTTAAGGTATAATATCTTTCTTTATAAGATATTAATTTTTTTATTTCTTAAATTTTTTTTATTGAATTTTCTTTTAATACATCTTTTCAAATTTTTTTGTTTTTATTCGATATCATAAGTATCCATTTTTATCATTTAATTATTTAAGTCTTTTTGTATTTATAGTTTTTCTTTCTCAAAACATGCTTCAAGTCACATTTATAGTAGATTGGACTTCCTCTTTCCTCTCCCTTATAAAATATCTATATCCATGTCCATAGGTAACTTAAAATGCACCCAAAATACCTATATCTATAAGTATATTAAAATTCTCCTCTCACCCCGTTATTAACAAGCCATAAATTATTCATTTGAGTAATTTAAAAACAAAATATGAATGAATGTAGTAGGGTATTTTATAACAAGTTTAGTCCTTGTGCAATACAACTATGAAGATTTAGAAGACAAATTAATAAGTTTGAACAATGTCCTTCTGAATTTAAAAAAATGCAATAAATGAGCAACCAAAAATCAACAAAGCATATTTTACAAACCCAATTATAATTAAACAAAAAAACAGATTCTACTAATCAAATTCTATTTATCATTGATAAAAGAGATATACTATAAATTAACAAAGTCATGTCTATAGATTCAGTTACAATTGAAGATCAATCTTTCTGTACTACTAAACTTATCTCTCCATTCCAAGCAATTGACACACTTGTAAATATTAAAGGATCAATGTTTGTTTCTAATGTGTTGTCTCACAAACTTGCACCTTTATCATACCAATTTCTAACACTAGTTGGAGGAAAACTATGGAAAATCAAGTGTAACCTCAACATTATCATACCAATTCTCTATTCTTGTTTGATTTGCTATTATAGATCGCATACACTAGATTTAGAAATTGATCACAAAGGGTTTATGATGAGAAATAGAAAGTGAAACACCAACGAAATATTTAGGGGATCTACCCATAGTGGGTTAGTGTTGTAACCATTGACTTATCGATTTAAGGTATTCATTAATCAAGGTCTAAAGTGTGAGTGGAGAAACTAAGAATGCATTGCATTTTCAACAAATCTTGTAGATCAAATTTCAAAGCTTAATACCAAAGACAGTAATATTAGTGTTCAACAATTTAATGATAGTTCATTAACCTCTCGAAATAATAGGACAATCAAGTAAATAAAACAACCAACAACATCAATTAACATATATTCATAGTTCAAACAAGGTATAAAAAATTCATTATTATCCTCTAAGCATTTAGAAAGAAAGATCAATTGGATGGACATAAGGATCAATTTGTCAATTATCCCTCGTATTTTACATTATGTGGATTGACATTAAGATCCATGAGATGCAACATACAACATAGAGTAATTTCATGTAATCCCTAAATGTAGTTTTGGGTACAATTATAAGATACATAAAGGAAAAAATATACATGAACACTAACAGAGTAGGGCTAACATTAGAGCCTTCCAGAAAAAGGAGGTCTAAACCCTTATAAATTTCCATTTCCTCCTTAAATAGACATTCATTTTAGATCATTTTCATGTATTAAAAGATGCTCATATCCAAATAAACCTCACCATAAATGTGTGGGTATTTCCTCTAGGTAAGAAGGAAACTCTAGGATCTCCACCTCTATCGTAAAGTTTTTTGTTTGTAATATTAATCATTGTGATGAAGTCAAAGATGATCCTCCTAGTTTTCTCTCCAAGAACATATCAAGTGAATTTTCAAAATCTATTTTTATTTTCATTTTTGTTGGTTGTTATGCCTTTGTCTATCCTCCTTAATGCTTGATTCTAGCCATTTAACATGGTAGGAATAACTACATAAGCCATGTTCTTCTCATTAATTCTTAGATTTCCTTAGTGAACACATCAATATAGTAATTTGAAAAAAAGTTAGTGATCTAATGCCACATCAAATCTTATACAACCTCCTTAGATGATGAATTCAATCCCTTAACATTGGGTCACTAGGCAAAGAAGGGGTTTTATTCTTTCGGTATTCTTAAATTGTTCCATAGTTTAGTAATGCATCTACAAGTGAGATATTGAAGCATAATAGAGGAGGTAGAATATTTTGTAGCATCCATTCATGTTATAATTTCCATGGAAAATCCATAGTGAGTGTCCCTTTATTTGTAATTACATTTCATAACCGAGAAAAAAAGAGAAAGGCATAGGCCTCACCTTCTAGATGGGTTTACTCCCATATTGGGTTTCCTAGATCACATCTTGTTCCCATTTTGCGAATGGTTTTCTTATTTTTTCATTTTTTTCATTTTGGTTTTAGTTATTTTCACAATTTTGAGTGCCATGCTAGTAATATTAAATCAAGAGATACTTAAAGGTAATAAATTGCATAATAAAATATTTTAGAATATTGTAAAATTCGTTGTGGTGAACTATTCATGTAAAATGTCCAGAATAGTTTGTGGATCATATCATAGCCACCATTAATACTAAATGACATAAAAATACTCTATAGTCATACTTTCAATTAATTTCGCTTTTCATTTACCTCCAAAATTATAATATTTTTCATTGTAAGCTTGGGTGGTGTAAATGCACACGAGATTGAAGTATATGGTACTTTAGTAATTCCTAACTTATCCTTCACCTATGCTTTTTTCTTTGCTTGATAATCTATAGATGAATGCTCTTTTTCTCAAGTCTTGGTGTTTGGAGAATCACTTCCCTTTTCCAATCATTGAGCTCAATATTTTCTTCTATCACTAATTAAATTTTCCATTTTGCTCGTTAGACCAACGCTAATGCGATTGATTGATCTTTCCTCTCTTCCACTTTTCTTTGTTTGGTGATGCCTCCTTCAATGATCAAAAATAGCTCCTCCCCTGTGTTCATTAATTTGAAGCTCAATCTGCTAGCCCACTCATCGAGGATTAAATGTTCATGTTCAACAAAAATGATCCTTGCATACAAATTATTTTCTTGATGATTCATACTTTATCGTTTTTTACAATTTTTTCTACTTGTTCTTTTACTTGGGGTTGGTCTCGGTTTGAACTTTTCTTGAACCAAGTGTTTTTTCCATATATCAAGCGATCACAAACAAAATATTTACACCCATAATATGATGAAATAATTCAACAATCGTATTAGTCCATGTCATCGAAGGCCTGGGACTATAGAAATTATTTTGTGTTGACTATGATTTGGTTTTTTCATTGACCAAAAATTTAGTATTTTTTCCAAAGTTTAACTTTGTTGGGAGTGTTTTTTTTTTCCTATTTTATGATTGGTCCTTTAAAAAAAAAATATTATTTTAGAGGTGATGACGTGAATTTAATAGGAAATTTAACCATGCACGTTAGGGGATGGCTGGAATGGGTGCATGTATGAGTCTCAAAGTTCTAAGGCCATCATGATTTTCTAAGCTTTATACTGTGTTAGTTGGTAATTGGTAACATTTTAAGATGTGGGCCATATAATATGCATATATATTTACTATACAATATATAGAATTATTTTAATAAATATATATAAATTATTTTATTTCAATTTTTTATAAAATTTAGTACAATTCATAAATTTAGAAGGGATTTTTGTGTACTGTATCACATGATTTTGTGTGAGATATTTTATGGATTACAATTAGTTTTAATTGAATTCTTTTGTTCTAATTAATTGTTCAAGTTCTTTCATTTGATCATCATATAGTATTCTGTAACCCAAGAGGTGAGGTTCTTCCCAAGTTACAGGTGTTGTGGTTGGGAACTTGYAAGACATGTGGCTTTTAGGATTCTACAAATCTATGTGAGTCTGTAAGAAATACTACGAATCTAGTATCTTGTTTTTAACAAGTTGGCTGCCATATTAATTTATGTATTTTAGACAAGGGAAATTAGTTTTTCTAGTTTCTATTTGGTAGAGTGTGTTTTATGCATAGTGTAGTTACTTATGTTGTGTTTTTGGCTAGAATGTTGGAGTGTAATATTTTTTTGTSTGTTGTATATAMAAAATAGAATTAGGAGATGATTATTGTTATTATAATTATTTTTCAGAAGAAATTCAAGTCAACGAAGGGTTGTTACAAMAACTATGTAGGCCAAAAACAATCAAAGGTGAATAATGAGAGAARGTGTGTTGTTTTGAGGTTGTATTTTTCACTTTGTTTTTTGGTTGCTTAATGTGTTTATTGACCATTTAATCTATTATGGTTTAGAAAGACGAAATTGTTCTGAATTTCCATGTGCTACAACTCACGGCTTGCAAAAGTTCTAATTTTTGGGTTTTTAGAAATCTATGGTAGAGGGTAAGAAACCCTCTGCATTGTATGATATATTCTAAAGAACATTAGAAATTAAGTGTTATTTTTCCTTTCCAGAATTAAGTTAAGTCAGTCAAGGGATATTTCAAACACTGCATAGGTTAAAAAGAATCAAAGTTAAGTGGAGAGAAAAAATGTGTGTTGTTGTGAGCTTGTATTGTTCTTTTTATTTTCCAATTTCTTGATGTTATGGAGATAGCATGGTATAAGTTAGGGAGACATATATTATTTATCATGTATTGTAAAGAAATGTCGTATTTAGGTTGGATTCATTTTCATATGGTGTTGGGGATTGTTTAGTTGTTTTTTTTTCTTCAGGTTGTGCAAAGGCTTTTTCTATGATGATATCTCTGTAGTTGGCATAGATATTTATTTTGTGTCTCCAGATTGTGCATAGGTATGTAATGTGCATAGGAAACACTTAGTTTATTATTGAGTGTTGTGAAAATATTGCATGCCATTATTCCTTGCGGGGTTTTGTGCTTCTGCAGTTTTGCATTTGAAATAGTTGCATGCCACGAGTTGTGACAAGTAAGGTAATTTGGAGGGTGGTTGGGAAATTTATGGTGCATTGATTTGCTCAAATTCAAGAGTAAATGGCATGGATTTAGAACCAATGCAAACTAGATGCCACATTTTTCTATGGATTACGTAGTGGTTTCTATTTATGGTGACCTATGTTCTAGAGGTTATTCATGTGTCTCGAAAAGACTTTTAAGTAAATATACATTTTGCATTTGTCCTTGAATAAATTTGAGTTGTCTGATTTATTTATGTTTTGTAAATTTTGTAGTGAATTTTTCCTTTATACATAAATATAGTGGAATTACAAGGTGAGGCAATGATTTAGAACAATTGCTAAGTAAATGTAACAATTTTTTTATCATTTGGGTCACATATTCTTTTATAATTATGTGTATTCTAGATGTAATTATTCTAGGGAAAGGAAATTTTAGTAAAAATGCTATTGGGGATTAAAACAATTTTTTCTTAGTGTTGTATTTATGTTTTCGAAATTTCTTGGCAAAAATCCTTTTTTAATTTATCTTTTTCTAGGTTGTGCGAAGGATTTTCCTATGACCATTTATCTACAATCGACATAGTTATTTGTTCCATGGGTTTGCACTATGGATAATTATATCACGTGCTTATGAAACACTAGGTCTATTTTCTATTGTTATGCGAAATATTAACGTCATTGATGCTCACGGGCTACTATGCTTCTGTGGGTCCAAATTTCAAATAGTTATGTGACACAAGTTGTGACAAGATAGGTAATTTGGAGGATGGGTGAGTCATTTATGGCATGTTAATTTAGTCATATTTAGCAGGAAATGACAAGGATTTAGATCTGGTGCAAAGTTGATGTTTTTCTTTTCTATGGACCACATAGTGGTTTGTATTTATGGTGACTTGTGTTTTAGAGGTTATTCATGTTTCTGCAAAAGACATTTTAGTAAATAAGTGTGATGCACCTGTCTTTGAAGAAATTCAAGTTGTCTAGTTTATTTATGTTTTGTAAATTTTGTAGTGAAATGGATTTATACTTTGTTTTTTCCATGTTGTGTGGAATCTTTTACTATTGTAATATTTCAATGCTATTCATTGGAATATGATCTACAAAGTGAATGCTTACTTTATTTTCATTCCTTGTGTGGGGGATCCACACTTTCAACTCTTGCACTGAGAATTCATGCCATTTATGGTCTAGATTTGGTGAACTTGGGTGCCTTGACAATTGTGCAATTGATAGAGCTATGTCATCAACACTTATGCATAGGTGTATGCCCCACAGAGTAGGTACTTGATATATTTATCAATTTTTTTATTTTCAAACCTTGTGCAAATAATTGATATGAATCCTCATCTTGCACAACCACACCTCCGCATCTCCTCACTTCCAATACTTAGTGTTTTTTCTTTTTTCTTTTCAGGTTGTGCAAAAGATTTTTCTATTGTGATATTCTAATGTTGTTCACTCACATATGCTATATAAAAAGAATTATTTATCTATTTTCATTCCTTGTATGGGGATTCCACACTTTCAATTCTTGCATTGAGAATTCAATCCACTTATGGTCTAGCATTGGCGCACTTGGGTGCCTCATAATTTGTGCAGTTGGAAGAGTTATTTCATCATCACTTCCACACATGTGTATGCCCTAAAGAGTCGATACTTGGTATATTTTCAAACCTTGTGCAAGGAATTGATATGAATCATCTTCCTGCACTACCAAAATTCCGCATCTCGTCACTTCCAATAGTTATGCATGAGGGATTGTGACAAGTATCATAATTTGGAGGATAACTCATTGGTTTTTGGAACATTAGTGTTTTCCAACTTACGGGGAAATGGTAGGTATTTATAAGCAATGCAAATTAAATGTATTTCTTATATGTTAGTTGGTTGATGGTTTTTGTTTATGATTACCCCTATTTGAAAGGTAGTTTATATATGTGGAAATGACAATTTAAAAATTTTGCATTGTGCTCTTCACTTTGGTGAAATCTCATATCTATGATATATTTATCTTTGGACAATTTCCTAGTCAAAAGAATTGTCTTTTTCTTCTTGGGAACACTTGACCTAGTGTCATTGTTGGACAATTCCTCTGTAGTGGTATTTCCACTAGATATATCTATGGAAGTATCTCCACTAACTCTTCCTCTCTTATAATATATGTTCCTTTTCCTGGAATAAATCCTTCCCGTGTTACTATGATCTGGTCCATGCTTTTGGATATTAGACGGGATCTACAACTTCTCAGACTATCGTAGTCTTGCATTGCTAGTGGTTGGACCATGTTGAAAATACTTTTGAATCTAAAATATACTCTACAATAATATTTATTTTAACTTTGCATGCTTGTCTTGAGCTGTCATGAGCCTTTCATTTCCCTCCTTCAAAATTCTTATTGTGGATACTAAATCTTGATGGCCCTAGGAATAAAAACAATAACACTACTATATCCTTGGCTCCTTACTTTACTTTTTCAACATGGGGTTTGTACAAACCTGAGAGGTGTTATGCAATGTATATGCAATGTACACTGAAAATAACATAGATATGAGACTAATCAAAGGTTGGGATGCATGAAATGGTGCAATAAATTGAAATGAAAAAATGAAACTTTAAACTATTGTTGAAAAGCATACCAAATTAAAATAGTAGGTAAACTAGATTGCAGAAGAAAAGAACTTAATCTAAAAAACATAGTAAAACATAAATAGAAAAATGAAAGTAGAAAATGAATCCATTCTAGAGTATGACAGGAAAAATTGCAATTAAATAAAAGCTAAACTAATGCATGGACTAAACAAGCTATTTTATACCTAACCCTTTGGTCAATAGAAAGCCATATATCTTCTTAATGTTTATTGCTGTTATTATGAAAATAAGATTACTATAAACTAAAATCTAGTGCTAAAATAGTCCTACAGGATGTTTCTAGAGGAACTATACAATTTCTATATGAGCTAGATACATTTTCTATAACAAACTCCTACTTGAATCCAAAGGAGGCCAAGAAATATAGTGTAAGTCTTATGAAGTATCAACAAAGCTAGAATATAATAAAATGGAATAGATTTGAAGTTCTTGGTCTTGGGAAGACAACTAAGAGTGTTCGAGTAGGTTGTTGAATCTCTATATATGATGTCTGTTGTAACTAACCAATTAATGATAACTTGAAACAAAACAATTAATCATGCAAAATTACATTAATCTTCAAAATAAATGAAATGTTAATTAATCACTATATTAACATGCAATGAACTAAAGAAATTGCAACAGGGTCCTTGAGCCCTCTTGAGTGGGCCCTACCCAAGAAGCACAAGGAATCTTGAGAAAACTCTAATAACATGAAAACAAGATCATATTTATTCCATTAATATCTATAGTACATCAAGAGTAAAAAGACCTGTAAGTCTCCAACAAAAGTCTTTAGAGAAAAATCTCTATACAATATTCTAAAAAAATTGTCTCCTTCTCTCATAGGCTAGATGTCTATATATAGTCATGAGAGTTTGACCTCCTTGCTTATATTGAGGAGACAAGTGGGGAAATAGGGTATTTCAGTCAATCCCTTCTATATCTCGAAGTGTTGTTGATTACGAGTGGATATTAATGAACAAAGAGCACTCTAGAGGTAGGTGGGGATAATGTCCCTTGATTATTGGTTGGAAGCACTCTAAGGGAGATAAAATCCCTTATTTTAGGATGTTGGTGCCCTCAAGATCTATTGATTAAGGGAGTTTGAGCTTCTTGGTGCAACACATATTTTTGGCATGGATATTATAGAAAAATGGTATATTGTACACATAATTTCACCTCAAAACACATTTACCAAGCAACATGTAAAAATATACATGACTTACTATTAAATATGGTGAAAAACAAGTATTAAGTCATATTATGGTGGGAAATTGTGCCTAAGATGAGCCTTTGGGATATGCAATAATTGGGCTCATCAAATATAAAGGGGTTTCTATGGCCCTCTTTCCATCATATTCTTCATCTGAAAAATGCAAGGTTTCCTCCATACCATGCATTTAGCTCGGTTTCCATTTTTAGTAAGTCTTATGTGATGAAAACAATGAAAAACTCTTATAAAATAACATTTCCAAATTATATGCATAATATTCTTGGCCTTGTTGAGCGTAAGTCTGCTTTGGAAATCCTGACCTAGGATTCCATTCATGTTGTTGGTCCTATTTAAAACTATTGTTAGCAGTCATTATCATAATGAAACTATTCAAAAATAAAATGCATACCGTCATCATATAAAACTTTGCAAAACCTAGTCAACCTTGGTGACCCATTCAATCCTAGAGTTTGAAATCTTCTCTGATACCACTCTATAACACACATGACCTGTAATGAACCTCATATTTACCATAAAAAAAAAAACATTGTTTATATAATTTCTTGGTAGAAGGGGTCCTAGTTATAAAGCTCTGTTGTCAACTCTGTTATGAAACTTTGTAATAAAATCTTGCTAGAAAAATATATTATAAAAATCTTGTTATAAAATTCCTAAATTTGTGCTTAGCACAAGATATCCTATCTATATCATCTTTCCTTACCACGAGTAGAAAGGTTATAAGGGAAAAGTCCCAAGGGTTTAGCAAATCCCTTTCTTCCTTTATTATTTACGTATATGCATATAAGGTTACATATATAAGTGTAGTCTTATAATTCATGCTACAACTATCCTTTAACATAAGGCTCCATATTTGCGCACAAGTCCACTAGTTGATTTTAACCCTAGGAAACTTTAACTAGTTACTATACATAATAGTCATGGGGTCGAGTTTTAAATACCAGGCAACTAGCATAACTACCAAATCCTGGTTATTTAATGGTTCTTAGAATAGGTGGTTGATTGTAATGAAAGTTCTAAATCCAAATGCCAGTGGAAATTGGACAACTAGGATCGAACTGCTTACTCCAACTAACATAGAGGGTGTGAATGGGATATAAATTTCGTCGAGTCATGAGGGTGTAAAATCATGACATTCTTTAAGTGGAAGGGATGGTCCACTGTCAAAGTAGTTAAGGCTCTATAACTTCATTAATGGCAGTCCAACAAATTCCATTATATTTACCGAGCTCTTTACCAAAGGTGTCACACCGACTCTACCATTGTCACATGGATAACCATCCTCCACACTCTCGTCATTTACTTTGAGACGTCAAGGCGCCTCTTAGGGTTGGAGTAGGTTAACAATTTGTCATTTCTGGGTTTTACGAAGAGGCTCTGCGTATCACATTTTTCAGAGGTGAAGTCTGTTGCCATGGTGGCCACTCCATGGATGTAACTGATAGTGTGCAAAACCATGGTAAGTTCTTCTTTAAACCTAATACCAATATTGAATAAGGTGGTGTATTCTTCGAAAATGTTAAGTATTTTGTCATTCTATAGTCACCGTCATGTCCTTTTTTTGTTTCATTCCTGTTGAGTTCTCCCTTTCGGGTAGCTCATTTATATTTCTTTTGGAGTCACCCTTAATCCCGAGGAAGCGATTTTTCCTTGAGGTTGTCAAAGTTTCTCCTCTGGTTAAGGAGAGGAAATTCTAGCCTCGTACACCCAAGTTTGGGATCTAGGGTTTTGTAGATTCCCCGTCGTAAGCTAGGGTTCATAGCTGAAAAAAAATCGTGACTCTGGGAAAGTAATCCTACTATGTGAATTGTTTTGCTTGACTAGTACCGGGGATACCCTACCTCCATAGTGTCAAATAGATTCAACTAGGATTTCATCTGTGTTGCTCTTTCTTTATATCTCTCATCTTTCAAAGAAGTATTCTCTACAAAATTTTGGTCGGAGCATCTCTGCGTTACTTGTTGACTTACATGATTCTGTGCAAAATGGTTATCAGGAAGACTAGGCTCAACATTTAGATGTGCTCCTAGTTTAAATGTAGGATTTAATCTTTGTTTACACTTAATATATCACATGTCATCCATTTGTATAAAATTTCTTTCAACTTATAAGCATATTACTTATTAATCAATCAATCATTCCTTTAACATTTAACTTGCAGTAATACATTTAACCAATAAATATACAATCACATAAATGAAACAGTGACACGGTGATTTTTCATGAGGAAACCCAAAAGGGAAAAACCTCTTCTTCTTATGAATGAAGGCAAGCTCCAACTTCTCTTTACATTCTTATTTTATCTAAGCTACAACCCAGATGAGGCCGCTACCTCTTTTTCTTCAGCACCTACTGAATGGAAGCTACACCTCTCAGATGTACAAGAACCAACTTGTACAAGAGACTTTTACAACTCCCCTTGCTCCTCCCTACCACCCTATAATCCTTCTCTGTCACTAAGAACCTACAAACCAATTCTTGATCTTCTCTCTCAAATATTTTTCATTCAAATCCTCTATGTTTATATATTGATATCATAACCCATTCTTGACCAAACCACTTATAAATCAATGCTCTCTTCAAATCTTATCTAATAGTAAATCAAGTAAGTTTATTTGAAAGGTATGACTATGAATTCGTAGTGTCCATATCTTGTTTGAAAAGTTGTTTTTCTTATGTCCTCATATTTTATCCTAACTTGATGATACCTGGATCGTAAATTCAACTTCGAAAAGAGCTTGGCCCCACCCACTTGATCGAACAGATCATTTATCCTAGGTAAGGGGTACTTGTTATTAATAGTCACTTTGTTTGATTGTCTATAATTGATACATAGTCTTAGAGTATCATATTTCTTTTTCACAAAGAGGACTGGTGCTCCCCATGGTGAAACACTCGGTCTAATATACTCTTTGTCCAACAATTCTTGTAGCTGAATTTTTAATTCTGTCAATTCTGGTAAACTCATTTAGTAAGGTGCTTTAGAGATAGGGACTGAACCAGGTAGCAGGTGTATGGAGAAGTCTATTTCCCTTCTAGAAGGTAATTCAGGTATCTCATCAACAAACACCTCTCTGAATTCACGTAGGACAACAAAGTTTTCCAAGTTGGGCTTATCTTATTTTTCTACTAGATTCGTTATTTGTATGGCGTAAAGTTGACAACCCTTTCTCACACATTTCTTGAAGTGCATTGTTGTGACTTGTCTAACTGATACTGGTTTTGGTATGCCTTGGAGTGTTGTAGTAATGTCATAATCATCTTTATAATTAAGTGTCTTTGTATAACAATCTAGAATTGCTTTGTTCTTTTTCAACCAATCCATTCCGATAATCACATCATAAGATCCTAGTGGTAGAATGTTTAGATTTGTTCTTATGTTTTGATTATCTAAACTGAACTCAAAATCATAAATAAAGTCAACCACTTTCCTTTTTTCTCTTGTTGCTAGTTGTACCAACCATGATTTTGTGTGATTCACTTTCTTAATTTTATTTGACTCTACCACACCAGGAGTGATATAACTTAACATAGCTCTAGGGTCAATTAAAACATAAATTCGAGTGTTATTGATTTTACCTTCGATTTCCACCACTGAGAACTGGTGGTCGTCTTGTCGACCATCTATGACTGCATTTATTCGGTGTAGGATTCTGCCCACATCACCCATTGTCGAGGATTCCAACAAATTATGAACGAAAATTCAGTTTGTTGTATTTATACATGGACAGTTCCTCCTTAGATGAGGTTCTCCACATTCCCATCACTTCAATGGTTCATGGGGACTGTCCCTAAACTTCTTTGTTCCCAGATTTACTGGTTTACCACTACCTTGCATACTTGGATAAGTGGAGTGAAATTCTTTTCTAGGCAAGATTTTTGGCATTTTGATAAGGAGCTGGCTAGTATCCCTTCTTCTGCTGGTTCATTTGGTCTGTTTTCTTATCCTTCCAAGCTTTGGGAAACACTTCTTGTTGTTTGTACTGGTCATAGCACATTCGTTCTTTCCTGAATACTTCACTCAAGGACTTGGGGTTGTCAAACTCAACTCTGTCTCTCTAGGACTGTGGTAAACAACTTAGGAACCGCTATATTTTTACCTTGTCCTCCTGGATATAAGGTACGAACCTTACTAATTCCAGGAATTTGTTTATAAGATCCTCCATTGTCATATGACCAAGTCGTAACTCATAAAATTCCTTTGTTTTCCTTTCATAGAATATTTCAGATAGGTACTGTTTCTTGAAATATTTCTTGAAGTCAGACCATTCCATGTGTTTCTCTTTAAAGCCCTTAGCCAATTTTAGATCTTGCCACCAGATGTTGGCTTTTCCTTTCAGATTGTAGATGGTCATTCTGAATTTCATATTGCTGGAATAGTTGTATATTTGGAAATATTTTTTGATGTATAATAGCCATGCTTCAACTTCCTCCCCTGTTTTGGATTCTCCATCAAAGGTAGCTGGTTTGATTTTCTTAAATTCTCCTTCAAGGTGGTATATTTGTTTTCTCTCTCTGTCTACTTTTGTTTTGTCTTCAGCTGAAGGTGTACCCTCAGACGAACTGTCCCCTTTTTCTGCTTCTGGCCCATAATTCTTGGAGGCCCTTTTGTTGACCTCTTCTTCATTATTATTGTCCTTTGGGATTTTCTTTGTCACTATACTACACAACATGACTTCATTTATTTCATGTTATTCTTGCTGAGCTTTCTTCGGTTTCTCATTGTCGGCTTTGAAAACCTACAACTCAACAATGAGATTCCTCATTGTTTCCAAAACTTCAATAGGTGAAATTCCGTCACTATTATGTCTCTAATTTTCAGGAAGTCTTTGTTCAAGATTCCCATCAATTCATATTTCCCCATCATCCTATGCTTCCATGATTAACAAAAAATAGAAAAAGGGTTTTTGTTTACAACAATAAAGGTTTATTAGTTTTACATAAACAAATTTATATGCTTAAGTAAATCATATGGCCATGTTCAAGGTCCAAGTGATGTAACCTTTTCTCTGATACCATATGTAATGAACCTCATATTTACCATAAAATTATTATTTTTTGTTTATATAATTTTTTGGTAGAATAATGGGTCATACTTATAAAATTTTGTTGTCAACTCTATTATGAAACTTTGTAATAAAATATTTCTATAAAACTCTATTATAAAAATATTGTTATAAAATTCCTAAATTTCTACTTACCATAAGATATCCTATCTATATCATCTTGCCTTACCATGAGTAGAAAGGTTATAAGGAAAAATAACAAAGCTTTAACAAATCCCTTTCTGCCTTTATTCTTTACCTATATGCGTATAAGGCTATGTATATAAGTGTAATCTTATAATTCATGCTACAACTCACTTTTAACATAAGGCTCCATATTCACGCACAAGTCCACTTGTTGATTTTATCCCTAGGAGACTTTAACTACCAAGTCTCAATTAATTAATGGTTCTTAGAACTGGTGGTTGATTGTAATGAAAGTTCTAAATCCAAATGCCAGTGGAAATTTGACAACTAGGATCGAACTGCCGGCTCAAGCTAACATAGAGGGTGTGAATGGGATATAACTTTCGTCGAGTCATGAGGGTGTCAAATTGTGACATTCTTTAAGTGGAAGGGATGGTCCACTATTAAATTAGTTAAGGCTCTGTAACTTCATTGATGGCAATCCTGCGAATTCCATTATATTTACCAAGCTCTACATCCAAACTTCCAGACCGACTCTTCCATTGTCACATGGCGAACCATCCTCCACACTCTCCTCATTTACTCTGATATGTGAAGGCACCGCTAGGGGTTGGAGAAGGTTCACATTTTTTCATTTCTGAGTTTTATGAAGAGGCTCTGTGTATCACATTTTTCAAAGGAAAAGTCTGTTGCCCATGGATGTAACTGACGGCATGGTCTGAAACCCTAGTAATTTCTTTCTTAAACCTAATACCAAGATTGAATAAGGTGGTATTAAGTATTTTTTCATTCTGTAGTCATCGTCGTGTCTTTTTTTCATTCATGTTGAGTTATCCCTTTCGGGTAACTTCTCTGTATTTCTTTCGGAGTCACCCTTAATCCTGGGGAAGCGATTTTTCCTTGAGTTTGTCGATATATCTCCTCTGTTTAAGGAGAGGAAATGATAGCCTCATACACCCAAGTTCAGGATTTAGGGTTTTGAAGACTCCCAGTCATAAGCCAGGGTTCATAGCTGAAAAAAAATCATGAGCTTGGGAAAGTAATCCTACTGAGTGATTGTTTTGCTTGACTAGTACTGAGGATACCCTGCCTCCATAGTGTCTAACAGATTCAACTGGGCTTTCACCTACGTTGCTTTTTATTTATATCTAACATCTTTCAAAGAAGTATGGTCTACAAAAGTTTGGTTGGGGCATCTATGCGTTACTTGTTGACTTATACGATTCTGTGCAAATGGGTGTTCGGGAAGACTAGGCTCAAGAGTTAGATGTGCTCCTAGTTTAAATGTAGGATTTAAGCTCTGTTTACGCTTAATATAAAATATGTCGTCCATGTATACAAGGGACTTAGTATAGTTGATTATTGTATAACAAGAATATTGTATATATATTGATACCTTGCATCGTGGATGTTTCCTCGGCACATTGTTAGGGTTTTACCATGTAAATTTGTATCTTGTTATTTTGTTATCTTGTTTTATTTTTCCATTATTTCTTTGCAATTAAATTGTGCTACAATTTATTTATTGCACAGGCTCACATTTCCAACATTAACAATATACAAATTTGAATCATACATTTATTTTTACAAAAACTAATGATAATTGTATCGTATTTTTTTCAACTCGATTCATCTTTGTTCATCTCGTCTAATATTTCCTAGTTCATTTCATCTCATCTCATATCACTTTATTTGTTTCATCTTGTTTCGCTTTGCTTAATTCATCTTGTTATCTTATATCACTTAACTTAATTCATGTAATATTATCTCATTTAATTTGATTAAAAATGTAATACTCCTTCATACATTATAATAATGCTATAATAGTGTTTGTACTCTATAAATTATAATACCATTATATTAATATGTATTATTATATATATTTAATAATATTACTTTAATATAATTTCATTATCAATTTTATAATATATATTTATTATTATATATTTAAAAATATAGTGTGAGTGAACCTAATGGTTAAGGACATATATTTACTCCTAAACAATTATAGTTCAAATCCTAAAAATAGATTATTATTATTATTAGAAAATTTATAATATAATAATAAATTATATATATTTATATATATATATATATACTTTTTATCTAACTATATACTTTTGTATATATTCATTATATAAAAAATGTCTCAAAGTGAAATCTTTGAACATATCATATGAGTTTTTTGAGGATATCAAATTATATAATATGTTCAAGAATTCACTTGGATTGATTTGATACATTGAATATAAGTAAGAGTATATAGTTAGAGAAAAGGAGAAGAAGATTGAATCAATATTTAGGTATTTATTTTATTTATTGAGTGTTAGTTAATATTAATAAAGTATTTATATTTATAATATTTTTAAGTAATATTTGTTGATAATGAAAATAATGATAGTTAATTTTATTGAAATCAATTTTAATTTATCATATATTTTAAGGAAAAAATATTTTATTTATTTTTAAATTTTATTTTTATACTTGAAAAGATTAAAGAAAGTATTGTTAAATTTGTATAATTTTCAGGAGTTAAAATGTTTGGAAGATTAATATTTTGTAAAAACATGTTTTGAAATTAACATTTAATGTGAATTTATGAACATTTCAAGAGTAAGTGCTTCATCCTCCTTTTTTAAAGTGTTACAAATATGACAAATACTTTCATCTTATAATGTTTTAGGAATTACTTTACACCTTGTTTCACTATGAAGTGAGCCTAATGATTAATGACATGTGTTTCCTCCTTCAAAATTATAAGTTCAAATCTAAAAGAGAATAAACTATGTATATCTCTTAAACTTTGTAACGAACCTCCCGTTTGTCACGACATCAACCTCTCATAAAAAGTGCAATTTTTTTTTTTTTTTTTTTTGTGCAGGTGTACAAGGGTAATAAAGACATTATACTTTGCATCGCAACAAGATGATGAACATGACGCATGCAATTGCAACAACAACATGACGACCTAAGGCAAACATCAAGCACCTTAAAGTAATGGACAATAATCAACCGACAAATACAAGACAAACTACCTTCCCGTCCTACCCTACAATGGTTAGGATCTCTAGGACACATAAGCAACGCTCAGGCCCAGGTTCCCATCGATCTTGACCATTTAAGGTCTCAGGGTTGGCGACTATTCTGAGGAACAAGGAGGTGTCTACATCACCCCTCTGAGACAATCAACCACGCTGACTAAGCTAACAACAACATCAATGATCAACTAAAATTCATTCCATCAACCCTAAAATCAATTAACCAAGGGAGAGAGTAATCATTACTATTAACAATCATACATAAACTTTAATTAACCGCACATTCATAATCTAGTTCTAAATCAATCCATCATCCTCAATATTTATTAGCGCATTAGAAAACCATTTAAATCAATCATTCTATGTACAAGGCGCAAGAAATCCGTTTTATCAACCAATCACAATCAATCATGCATCTAGCTAAATCAACAGAGTCTACAATCATCGATCTCATCATATATTAATCAAGTTTAGAATGAAGGCGAAAAAGTTTAATCAATCTAGATTATTATAATTGCAGTCCTAATACCAATATTTAGAACCATTTATTTTATCATGACAAAATTACAATTAACGCTACAAGTAATGAAATATCTTGTATGTATCAAATCTAGATTAACTTAATGTCAATATATCTAGTATACTTCTATTAAGTAACCTTCAATTAAAGATGTGTCAATTACATTGTTAATTATATGCTAAAATCATTGTAGATAAAATGATGCTCTCGAATAAAGAAAAATTATCCAATATCCATCATAAAAATATCTCTTAAGGATCACTTGTTAACTTATCAAGAATGACACTAAGATTCCTTTACCTTCCCAATGAGTTAGCATAACAAAACACTTAAGGAGACGAGTCTTAAGGATAGTTCAAGGTTTAAGGTTTAAATATTGAATAATTGTTAATAAACACATAAGCACAAACATTCCCAGAGCATCTCCTCTATATAATAAATCATTATTAGATATATGAAGTAAATATTAATCCAACAATTGACTTTACTAAATGAAAATCTTATCATCATAATTATTTACTTAACCACAACATGTTTTCTTTGGAAAATTACCTTAAGGTAAATAGTTGCAAATTCTAGGCTCCATTGATACAAGGTCTTCATTATTATGTTACCACTTTACATAATTCAATAACAATAATATGGATAATGAATTAAACTTGATTGTTAATCAACTACATATCAAGTGGCGTTGCATATATTTAAAGAATAATATAATATAAGGACAACTAATAGATATTAGTTGTGTCAATGGAACGAAATGAAAGGCATTAATGAAGTAAGTTAATGATTGCACATATTCAATGTCAGTTATATAACACCAAATCTAAAACTGCCATAAACTGCTATCATCAATATTGCGTCCATAATATTTGCCATAAAAATTCTACTGTAATTATTGCTCCCATAAATTTGCCATACAACTTGCCATAAAAATTACTTACCAGTCACGCAATCGGGATTGTCTATATTAATAACAGTTGCCATAAAAGTTGCCATAAAAACTTCCACCATGACTATTGCTATCATAAAAACAGCCATAAAACTTGCCATTAAAACTAGTACCAGTCACACCATAATTTGCTACTAGTCTGCATTAATAAAGTCGTCATAAATGTTGCTATATATTATTGATTCCCTACCATTTGAAATCACAATATGATTACTAGAGCTGCAACAGACACACCTAGGTATCACGACTGTCATAGATCATTGTCAAACTTAAGTGGCTACGTATGTAATTTGGCAAAAAGGAAAAATACAATCGCAGTCAACCAGGAAACCAAGGGAATCACTGGATTGACACACAAGAAAATACTTGTGAAGGAAATCATGTCTTCACTGTAATCATCACCAAGAAAATCGATGTACATGAAGTCCCAATAAATTGCCCAGTTAAACAATTGCACTAGTAGAAAGAAACTCACTGAATGCATTCCCTAAGCCACTAAGGTAAGGATCTGTAGTCTAATTAAGATGAAAACGTGGTCATCCACCCAATAAAACAAGGCAAAACCAAACCGATAATGACATTGCCAAACCTCAGTCCAATACACTAGACTACAGGAAGAAGAAAAAAAAACGAGAATGCAAAAATTGGTGAGAAAGCAATGGAGTAAAATGACTGGAGTAACACTCTGATGTTTCACTGGAAAAAGCATGAATTGCATAGATTGGGCAGAGGGGAAAGTCCATACGACCATTATATAGAAACTGTTCACAAATGTAAGGGTAAGTACAACAAATTTACACAGTTTGCAGAGACAAATTTACACAGTCCGCAGAGGTAAAAGTCATCCATTTAAGTGTTGTAGATGCAATCGATGAAGTATAAACTATTTTTGTTTCAACCATTACCAAATTACAATAGTCAAGTTAACTTTTTTTACAATAGTTACAATTATAATCACCGAAGTAAATAAATAAAAACAACCATTCAATCCAATAAGATCCAAACACAGATTGAAGTTAATTATTTTTCATCTCAGAATACCACTATAAAAATACTGACAATAGAAGAGAATGCTAGGGCCCTAAGGATAACTCATCGAAGGGATTGTTGGGATTCTATCAGTCAAGGTGAAAAAATAAACAACGAGGAAGCAAGATAATCTAATATAGAGGCCATGCTGAAGGATGCAAGTCAACAATATGGAAAGGACACCCACAGAGGTAGACGGCTGAAGGTTCACCTTCACTTCACCATCTGTTGGATCATGTTGTCATTGATGCCAATGGTTTGTCATTGATGCCAATGGTTTGATTACTTGGGAGATTGTTGGATCATATGTCATTGATGTAAATGGTTTGGTTTGATTGATGTCATTGGTTTATGCCAAGTAATTGATT
>ML804868.1:109997-122862 GCA_009831015.1 Picea engelmannii | reverse complement strand
ATCGTTTACTTACAATTCGAGCCACGATGAGAGTGCTAGTAGGCTGTGGCAGGGCTGCTGTCCACACCTCTCCCTCAACATCTCTATTAGTCGTGTGTGGCCCCTTTACTCCATATGTGAGTCTGTTTGGCAAGCTATCATCATCCTGCATCATCAAAAAATCATGTCAAAACATATTCACATCATATCATCTAATCAGATGCACTAATATCATAGTAAAAGAATCAAACCCCAATGGCACACTCCCTGACTCGATCCAGAGTCCAAGGGGTTCCATCGATGCCTTCGCATCCTCAAGGTCCAAAACCCTGCACACTCAGTAAAACCGAGTCAATATCACCTATCTATGTCAAAGAGGTAAAACAACATGTCATCATCCCATAACGCCTCATAATCAAAATCAAAAGTTTTAATAACATGATAATCCGGATCACTTGCAAGAAAGTGTCCTCAAAGAATAAGTTTTATCAGTGCGCTAGAGCAGGATGTTACATACACCCCCTCTTGGTCTAAACTTCATCCCAAAGTTTCACAGTATATATGCTGAAATAAAGGGTATCACAGTATCATATGTCTATCTATCAAACAAAAATGGAAACTGTTGGCGCATATCATATGCGTCCTCCCAGGTCGTCGAGTGCGGACTATAATTGTCCCACTGGACCTTGACCTGATCTACCATTCGACGTCGTAGTTGTCGAACGTGATGATCCAAGATATGGAACGGCTCAGCCATGAGAGCTCCCTCATCTGATACCTGCAAGGAACTCATGTCAATAACATGTGTAGGATCACTAATATAATGTCTCAAAACAGATACATGAAAAACATCGTGCATACGCCTCAAAGAATCAAGCAAGGCTAGTCGATAGGCCACATATCCCTTTCTCTCCACAATCTCGAAAGGTCCCACGAACCTAGGAGAGAGTTTAGCTCCCTTTCCAAACTTGATTGAACTCTTATGTGGTTTAACCCGCAAGAAGACTCGATCCCCGACCTCGTAACTGCAGTCGACTTGGTGCGCATCGGCATAACTCTTCTTTCGATCCTGTGCTCCTTTAATCCTTTGTCTTATGGTTTGCATTTGTTCTTCCATTTCCTGGATTGCTTCTTGTCCCACCAGGACCCTATCCTCAAGCCGATCCCAACTCAAATGTGTCCAACACAGTCACCCATAAAGAAACTCGAAAGGCTCCATCTTAATGGTGCTCTGGTAACTGTTGTTGTAAGAGAACTCCACTAGTGGAAAGAATTCTTGCCAACTCTTTTGTTGGTCCATCACGTACATGTGCAACATGTCCTCCAAGGTTTGGTTAGTTCGTTCTGTTTTCCCGCCAGTCTCTGAGTGGTCCGCAATACTAAAGTTAAGTTGGGTTCCCAAGACCTCTTGGAAACTAGTCCAAAATCATCTAGTAAACACCGATCCTCGATCAAATATAATCCTCTTAGGCATGCAATGCAGCCTCACAATCTCATTGATGAAAAATCTAGCTATGTCTGGTTCCTGATATGTCGTACGCAAAGAAATAAATTGGGCACTCTTCGTCAGAGTGTCTACTACTACAAAAATTGAGTCATGTCTCCTAGACATCAGTGGCAATCCAACAATAAAATCCATCGAAATAACCTCCCATTTCGATTTTGAAATGGCATATGGTTGTAGTAATCATGTTGGGTGTCTATGTTCATCCTTTACTTGCTGACATTCTAGACATCTGGCCACATAGTTGACTATGTTGGCCTTCATTCCCTTCCAGAAGAATAAGGGTTTAAGGTCTACCCTCATCTTCGTGACTCTCGGGTGAGCCATGTAAACTTCTCTATGAGCCTCGCTCAGGATCAACATCCTCAACTCATCATTTGGAGGTACATAAATCCGACTTTTAAACCTCAATAAACCATCGCTATCAAATGAAAACCCCTCATATCATGGTACCATAATTGTGTTTTGTCCAATAAAACCCTCGATCTCTTTGTACCATTCATCGTCACGCTGTAAATTTAGAATCTTTTCACGTAGATTCGTCTGAAGAGGAAACACTGAAAAGATGCGTGGTCTCTGATTCAAAGCATATGCCACTCGGTTCACTATTCCCTTTATGTAAGTAATCTCAAAGTCATACTCGCTAAGCAAGTCCGACCAACGTCGTTATCGTGCATTCAAGTCACTTTGCATAAATATGTGTTGTAGTCCACAATGATCAGTTTTTAGTTCAAATTTTCATCCAACAAGGTAGTGTCTCCAAACCTTCAAGGCATATATGATGGCTAATAACTCCAAATCATGCATCGTGTAGTTCTCCTCATGCCTTCTCAGTTTCCTCGAAATGTAAGCAATCACTCGTCTGTCTTGCATCAAGACTATGCCTAAGCCTTCCTTGGATGCGTTAGTGCATACCAAGAAGTCTGCGTCCATGCCAGGGGCCTTTAGTATCGGTGCGATTGTAAACAATTACTTGAGTCTCTGAAATGCTTCTGCGCATTTCTCGGTCCAAACAAACTTCTTGTTCTTCTTCTGCAACTCCGTGATTGGATTTGCTATCTTCGAAAATCCCTCGACGAACCGTCGATAGTATCCTGATAGACCCATGAAGCTACGCACTTCTGGGACATTCGTAGGCATAGGCCATTCCATAATATCCTCAACCTTGGTTGGATCCATGGCGATGCCTTCGCCGGAGATGACATTCCCTAAGTAGTGAATCTTTGATTGGTAAAAAGAGCATTTGGACAACTTCCCATACAATTTGTGCTCTCGCAGACACTGTAGTACCAAGCGCAAGTGCTCTTCATTCTCCTTCGTCGTCCAAGAGTAAATCAAAATATTGTTAATGAATACTTGGATGAACTTGTCCAAGTACTCATGGAACACCACATTCATCAAACTCATAAATACCCCTGGGGTGTTTGTCAGTCCAAACGGTAAAATAGTAAACTCGTAATGTACAAACCTTGTCTTAAAGGTGGTCTTAGGGACGTCATCCTCCTTGATCCATAACTGGTGATACCATGATCACAAATCGATCTTGCAGAACAATATTGTGCCCTTCATTTGATCGAACAGATCATCAATTCTCGACAACGGATATTGATTCTTGATCATGGCCTTGTTCAATTGATGATAGTCAATGCAGAGCCTCCATGACCCATCCTTCTTTTGTATGAAAATAATAGGTGCACCCCAGGGGGACACACTAGGATGTATCAGTCCCAGGTCCAACAACTCCTTCAGTTGCATTTTCAACTCTTGTAACTCCAGGGTCGACATCCGATAAGGTGTTCTTGCTATCGATTCAGTTCCTGGTTTTAGGTATATGGTAAACTCCAACTCCCTTTCTGGCAACATCCTAGGTAACTCCTTTGGAAATACATCCACAAACTCCTTCACCACTGGAAGGTGTTCTAGACCTTCCACTACTCCCTTCTCGTTTATCGCAAGGATCGCATAAAGATTGCACCCCTTGCGCATACTATTTTGAAGTTGCAAGGAAGAGATGAACCTCAGGGAAACTCCCTGGTTCAATCCTATAATCACCCATCTCTATCCCTCATCCTCGACCAAGCGTAACCATTTTGTCTTACAGTTGAGTATCGCCTCATGCGATTCCAACCAGTCCATACCAATCATGACATCATAAGATCCTAGGATTGTGATGTATAGGTTGACCCTAGTGAAAAACTCTCCCAGGTTAAGGATACATCCCATAACCTTTCCTCCAACATTTTGTTTGGCTCCCGAAGCCATCCACATGAAGCTAAACTCATCTTGTTTGACTGCCTTTACCTTAATCCTTTTTAGCACAGCACGAGAAATGAAACTCCCGGTAGCATCTAGATCTATCAAAATACTAAGGGGCTGGTTAGCGACGATACCTGTCATCTCAAGCATAGTCGACTGATGCTCTGCCTAGCCATTATTCTCCGCTGCATGAATCTGATGGGCCTTTCCCATATCACCCACGGTAGTGGGTCTGGCTGATCTGGATGCTCTGGTTCTCTCCACAGGGCAGTCGCGCTGGTAGTGTGGCTCCCCACACATCCAACAACCCTTCTTTGGCCCAATATCCCTAGCACACCCAAAGTAGAATATGATGGCCCACTGGCCTCGAATCCTGGTCTATTCTAATGAATAGGCCTAAACTGTTGTTGTTGCGGTCGACGCTGCTGTTGATGCTGGGGTCCCCAATAAGGTGTCCACTGTTAAGGCGGTGGTCACCGAGGTGTAGTGAAGGTGGATCCCCTCTGGAAGCCATGGTATCCTAGCGTATGTATGGCTGGTGTCTTGTGCTGTTGTGCTCCAGATGACACCTACCCTGCTGGTCTCGCTAGGGTCCTGGTCTGACCCCCATTGATAAGATCCTCCTCTGCTATGAGGGCCTTCTAGATGGAATCATGCCAGGGTTGTGGCATAAAATTCCTAACCTTTGCACATAGGCTACCGTCAAGGACGAAAAAAAACCTGTTGACCTTAAGTTTGTCAGTGTTAAGGTGTAGAGAATACTGGAGCAGCTCCATAAAACGGGCCTCATACTCGGGCACCGTATGACCTCCCTATCATAAGGCGTTGAATTCATTGAGCTGACGCTCAATAAATTCCTCTGAAAGGTACTTCTCTCTGAACCGTTCCTCGAACAGTTCCCATGACACGTCTTCAACGACCATGTTCAGCTGTGGTAGGAGCATCTTCCACCATAGAAGAGCACTCCCCTTCAGTTGAAAGACAGCCATGCGGAACATCATGTTGGAAGTATAATTGCAAAGTGCGAAGCACATTGCCATGTTCTCCAACCATGCCTCGGTGGTTGTGCCATCCAGGGCACCAAAGAACTCAAGAAATTTGACCTTATCAAGTTCATGGTGAATGCTACTAGTACTAATTAGAGCGCGCGGTGGAACCTCAGCGGGTGCCGGCACCCTGGCCTCATCTCTATCCAAACGGCTGATCAGAGCCTCGGACATGCGCTAAAAAGATTTCATCATTCTGACTACATCACCAACTACTATCTTCTCTTGTCCGAGAACCTGCTCATCTCCTTGGGGGTTAGACCCCTCAGACATGGATGCTACTAGAGGCGTCGTTCCTCCTCCTCTCACACCCCATCGTCTACCTCCACGACGTCCTCTAACCATGGTTACCTACACACACACAAGTCAACTTTATCAACAACAGTATAATCAATCATATCAAGGAAATTCATAGTGATCCCAAGTCGTGGGTTGAACTTCGCTCTGATACCACATCTAACAAACCTCCCGTTCATCACGACATCAACATCTCATAACAAGTGCAATTTGTTTTTTTTGTGTGTGCAGGTGTACAAGGGTAATAAAGACATTATACTTTGCATCGCAACACGGCGGTGAACATGACGCATGCAACTACAACAACAACATGATGACCTAAGACGCACATCAAGCACCTTAAAGCAATAAACGACAATCAAACGGAAAATACAAGACAAACTACCTGCTCGTCCTACCCTGCAATGGTTAGGACCTCCAGGACACATAAGAAACACTCAAGCCCAAGTTCGCATCGATCTTGACCATTTAAGATCTTAGGGTTGGTGATTGTTCTGAGGAACAAGGAGGTGTCTACATCCGCCCTTTGAGACAATCAACCACACTGACTAAGCTAACAACAACATCAATGATCAACTAAAATTCATTCCATCAACCCTAAAATCAATTAACCATGGGTGAGAGTAATCATTACTGTTAACAATCATACATAAACTTTAATTAACCGCGCATTCATAATCTAAATCTAAATCAATCCATCATCCTCAATATTTATTAGCGCATTAGATCACAATTTAAATCAATCATTCTATCTACAAGGCGCAAGAAATCCAATTTATCAACCAATCATAATCAATCATGCATCTAGATAAATCAACAGATTCTACGATCATCGATCTCATCATAGAGTAATCAAGTTTACAATGAGGGCGGAAAAGTTTAATCAATCTAGATTATTATAATTGTAGTCCTAATACCAATATTTAGAACCATTTATTTTATCATGACAAAATTACAATTAACACTATACGTAATGAAATGTCCTGTATGTATCAAATCTATATTAACTTAATGTCAATATATCTAGTATAATTCTATTAAGTAACCTTCAATTAAAGATGTGTCAATTACATTGTTAATTATATGCTAAAATCAATGTAGATAAAATGATGCTCTCAAATAAAGAAAAAATATCCAATATCCATCATAAAAATATCTCTTAAGGATCACTTGTTAACTTATCAAGAATGACACTAAGATTCCTTTACCTTCCCAATGAGTTAGTATAACAAAGCACTTAAGGAGACGAGTCTTAAAGATAGTTCTAGGTTTAAGGTTTAATTGTTGAATAATTGTTAATACACACATAAGCACAAGCATTCCCAGAGCATCTCCTCTATATAATAAGTCATTATTAGATATATGAAGTAAATATTAATCCAACAATTGACTTTACTAAATGCAAATGCTATTATCATAATTATTTACTTAACCACAACATGTTTTCTTTGGAAAATTACCTTAATGTAAATAGTTGCAAATTGCAGGCTCTATTGATACAAGGTCTTCGCTATTATCTTACCACTTTACATAATTCAATAACAATAATATAGATAATGAATTAAATTTGCTTGTTAATCAACTACATATCAAGCAGCGTTGCATATATTTAAAGAATAATATAATATAAGGACAACTAATAAATATTAGTTGTGTCAATGGAACGAAATAAAAGGCATTAATGAAGTAAGTTAATGATTGCACATATTCAATGTCAGTTATATAATGCTAAATCTAAAACTTCCATAAACTGCTATCATCAATATTGTGTTCATAATATTTTCCATAAAAATTCTATCGTAATTATTTCTCCCATAAATTTGCCATACAACTTGCCATAAAAATTACTTACCAGTCACGCCATCGAGATTGCTACAAGTCTATATTAATAATAGATGCCATAAAAGTTGCCATAACAACTTCCACCATGACTATTGCTATCATAAAAACGACCATAAAACCTGCCATTAAAAATACTACCAGTCACGCCATAATTTGCTACTAGTCTACATTAATAAACTTTCCATAAATCTTGCTATAGATTATTAATTCCCCGCCATCTAAAATCACAATCTGATTACTAGAGCTATAGCAGACACACCTAGGTATCACGACTGTCATAGATCGTTGTCAAACTTAAGTGGCTGCGTACGTAATTTGGAAAAAAGGAAAAATACAATTGCAGTCAACCAGGAAACCAAGGGAATCACTAGATTGACACACAGGAAAATCATTGTGAAGGAAATCGTGGCTTCATTGTAATCATCACCAAGAAAATCGTTGTAGATGAAGTCCCAATAAATTGCCCCGTTAAACAATCGCACCAATAAAAAGAAACTCACAGAACGCATTCCCTAAGTTGCCAAGGTAAGGATCTACAATCTAATTAAGATGAAAACGTGGTCATCCACCCAATAAAATAAGGCAAAACCAATCCGATAATGACATTACCAAACCTTAGTCCAATACACTAGACTACGGGAAGAAGAAAAAAAAACAGGAATGCAAAAATTGGCAAGAAAGCAATGGAGTAAAATGACTGGAGCAGCACTCTGATGTTTCATTGGAAAAAGAATGAATTGCACAGATTGGGCAGAGGGGAAAGTCTATACAACCATCACATAGAAACCATTCAGAAATGTAAGGGTAAGTACAATAAGTTTATAAAGTATGCAAATACGAATTTACACAGTCCACAGAGGTAAAAGCGAGTCATTTAAGTGTTGTAGATGCAATCGATGAAGTATAAATTATTTTTGTTTCAACCATTACTGAATTACAACAACTGAGTTAACTTTTTTTACAACAGTTACAATTATAATCGCCAAAGTAAATAAATAAAAACAACCATTCAATCCAACAAGATCCAAAAGCAGATCGAAGTTAATTATTTTTCATCTCGGAATACCACTATAAAAATACTGACAACAGTAAGAGAATGCCAGGGCTCTAAGGATAACTCATCAAAGGGATCGTTGGGATTCTATTAGTAGGGGCGCAGAAATAAAAAATAAGGAAGTAAGATAATCTAACACATAGGACGTGTTGAAGGACATAAGTCAACAATCTGGCAAGGACACCCATAGAGGTAGACGACTGAAGGTTTGCCTTCGCTTCACCATCCTCGCACAGAAAAGCAGGGCATTGAGATCCATAGGTCTTTTAATGCTAAGGTGACGACCGTAGATCAAGATCCTGGCTGACTGCTCAGGCGAGGACTGGTGAGCTAGGGATGAAGGATAACAACCTCAAGGTCAAAATCAACACACAGGGTGGTCACAACATGCGAGAAGATGAAGGTCACGAAAATCAATCAACCAAACATTCGGCTAGGCTATAAAAATTTCACTCATGAAACTAGACAATCAGTTTACCTACCCAATACACATGAAGATCTAAATCACAAATCCTACAACATTCTGTCAATCAAACAAAGAATTGTACCGTTGCCTGTTCGCCTTCTCAGAGTGTCGTTCGCGCACTCCATGCAACTCCCTCTCATCGACCGTCGGGACCTCACCGGTACCTCCCAGCCAATGCTAGGGGTATTCTTCTTCCCCCTTAGCCCCCCGAGCCACAAAGGGGCCACACACACTATCCAGAGGTTTTGTCTAGCTCCCAGCTCGCCTTGCAAGGCCGAGCTACCACTCCTCTTCGAGCTGGAAATCCCAACTCCCACAAGTAAATCAGTCAAGTCGATATTTTTGCAGCGTAACGTTACGCAAACAAAAGATGATCCTTCATCCTTCTCCTTCCTTTATTTTATAGAGTTTCAAACTTCCTTTCTTTCCTAAAATCTCATTTAATTAAAGTTTTTAAAATAATTTCCTAAAAATTCTTCTATGTACAAGTGTCACCCATCCCCCTCATTCCTCCATTAATTAATTTCTTTAATTAAGAAATTATCTTTATTTCCCTCACCCACCTAGAGTTACTCCTAGAATCACTCCCAGGTGTCCTTAGATTCCGTTACAGGTTTTAAAGGCTTTCCCTATTATGAAATTGCTAATTCAGTTTAAAATTAGAAAGATCTTAAATGTGGATTCCTTACTAAGTTGACTTCCCTCTTTTTCCCTTAAGTTTCCCTTTTTCCTTTTTATGTTACCTCCTTTCCCTAGTTTCCTATTTTGTTTATTTTCCCTCTTTCCCATTTTTCTTAGAACTCAAAAAGGTAGGTGTGATATTTAACCCCTTTTTCCCTTTTTATCATTAAAATAGTAAATTTTATATTATCCAAAAAGGTAAAACATTTAATTTCCTCATTACATTTTATAACAACAAATTTTATATATATATATATATATATTGTGAATAAATTAATTTCTTACTTTCTTCATGTTACAAGATTTTATGAAGATCATACTTATCATCTAAGTTGTTGTTTTTTTATTTAAATTTTTTTTTATTATTTAATTATATATATATATATATATATATATATATATATATATTAAAAATGGTAGACTAAATTTTACCACTAGCATAATTTAGACTTAGACCTTAGATTTTGTACTGGGCGACAATTAATTAGGGAAATTGTTTTAAAAATACTCAACACGTTAATTTTCCTAAGGCCTTCTAAGTTCATCCCTCTATTATCAACAATGCGACATGCCCTTTAGGATGCACTAGGTGCTCCAAGGGTGCGACTCGCCTCATATGTTCCTTTGCATGATGTGCCCTTCAGGACGCACTATGTGCTCAAAGAGTGCCACTAGCCTCTTGACTGATTGGTAGACATCAATAACCCCTAGAGTCAACACTCCGCCAGGTGAACTTGTGGTAGACTAAGGGATTCTAAGGAATAATGCCCCCGCCTTATTGTGTTCCCCTTATAATCATTGTGAGGGACTGTCCTAGTCTGCCCTCGCGACATCGTGGGTCCTCTCGAACTAGGTAATTGTTAACCTACAGTTAGAGCCACGACGGGAGTGCTAGTAGGCTGTGGCAGGGCTGTTGTCCACACCTCTCCCTCAACATCTTTCGTAGTCATGTGTGGTCACTTTACTCCATATGTGAGTCTGGTCGGCAAGCTATCATCAGCCTGCATCATCAACAATTCATGTCAGAACATTTTCACATCATATCATCTAATCAGATGCACTAATATCATAGTAAAACAATCAATCCCCAATGACACACTCCCTGACTCGATTCAGAGTCCAAGGGGTTCCATCGATGCCTCTGCATCCTCAAGGTCCAAAACCCTGCACACTCAGTAAAACCAAATCAATAGCACTTGTCTATATCAAAGCGGTAAAACAACATGTCATCATCCCATAATACCTCATAATCAAAATCAAAAGTTTTATTAGCATGATAATCCAGATCACTTGCAAGCAAGTGTCCTCAAAAAATAAGTTTTCTCAGTACGCCAGAACAATATGTTTCAAACTTTTATTTTATATATATATATATTTCTAACTATATAACATTCTATATATTCATTTTATCCAAAAGAATTCAAAGAGATTTTTTTCTAAACATATAGTATTATTATATATACTCCTTTTTATATTCATGGTATCCAAAAATCTCTGAAAGTGAATTCTTGAACATATTTAGATATGAATTTTTGAACATATCATAAATTATATATTATATAATATGTTGAAGAATTTACTTCGATTGATTTTTGAATATATATAAGAGTATATAGTGAATATAAATAAGACTATATAGTGCAAGAAAAGAAGGAGAAGATTGGATATATTTAGGTATTTATTTATGATTATTTATGGTTAGATTAATATTAATAAAGTATTTATATTTATAATATTTTTAAATAATATTTATTGATAATGACAATAATGATAGTTAATATTCATTGAAATTAATTTTTGTTTATAATATATTTTAAGGAAAAAAATTATTTGATTTGGACCAAAATTTTATTTTTACACTTGAAAAAATTAAAGAAAAGCATTCTTGGATTTTCATAGTTTTGATGAGCTAAAATGTTTGGAAGATTGGTATTTTGTAATAAATGTTTTTAAATTGACATTTAATGTTTATTTATGGACTTTTGAAGAGTAAGACTTGTTTTTCACCCTCCACCTTTTGAGTTTTACAAATATGACAAACACATTCATCCTACGATGTTTTAGGAATTGCTTAACACATTGTTTCACTATGAAGTAGTTAGTTAGTTCTTACTTTAACAATTTTGATCTTTTACATTAGACTCATTGACCTCTTTATCCTTTCTTAATTATCTCTTATCCTTTTATCCTCTAATTCTTTGTAGCATCACTCTCCTTAAATTTATATGTAATAATATTTTTATTGGTATCAAAATTATTTAATGTGACTTTCCCTTTTTATTCTCCAATGATTTAGTCAAGAATTTGCATCTTTATAACAACCCATTTTAAATTGTCGGTGATTTTGAGTGGAGTTAGAGGTAATTTTGGGAAGCTTCTTATCTTTCATATTAATTTACATTAAAAACTTAGTCATAGACAGATTGTTAATGGGAAAATACGATCAATTTTCACAAGAAAAATAAGATAAGAAAATACTACAATCGTTATGAATACCGATGAGTACAAATCTAAACTTCAATACCTTATCTCATCTTCTTGTTTTGAACCTGCTTCTAAAAATCCGATCAATGCCATAATTAGATTAGTCACTAAAACCATCAAATCTTCATCTTTGGACCTTTTAGTTCAAAAACGTCTTATTCCTCATAACCCTCAACCCTAAGAATATATAGACAACCCAAGAGCACTACAAAAGCACCCACTACATATGACAAATTATATATTATATAATATGTTGAAGAATTCACTTCGATTGATTTTTTAATACATTGAATATATATAAGTGTATATAGTGAATATAAATAAGAGTATATAGTGAGAGAAAAGAAGGAGAAGATTAATATATTTAGGTATTTATTTTATTTATTTATGGTTAGATGAATATTAATAAAGTATTTATATTTATAATATTTATAAATAATATTTATTGATAATGACAATAATGATAGTTAATATTCATTGAAATTAATTTTTGTTTATAATGTATTTTAAGGAAAAACTTTATTTGATTTGGTTCAAAATTTTATTTTTAAACTTGAAAAGATTAAAGAAAAGCATTCTTAGATTTGCATAGTTTTGATGAGCTGAAATGTTTGGAAGATTGGTATTTTGTAATAAATGTTTTTTAATTGATATTTAATGTTTATTTATGGACTTTTTGTTGATACTGAGAGGGGGGTGAATCAGTATCAAGTACAATTTAAAACCTTTTTCAACTTATACTTAAACCATACAATTATATCCAATGAGAAATGAACAATAGTATAAGATTTACAAAAATACACCACAGTACACCATCCACAATATATGAGAAAAAATCAATAGTTATTGTTCAAGGGAAGTAATGACTTCCAAAGGTAGCTACAACTTCCAAATGTAAAGGGAGGGATAAACTTGCAAGAGGAAGATACAATCCTCCAATATCAAGAGAGATTTGAACTCTCCATCCTTTCCCCTTACTTCCACCCAAGAATATATGAGAGATAATAAAACTTTACATTAAATCATCACCATCAACCAATCGTCAGATAGAACCTGATAATGATTCCTGAGACTTCTTCAATTTCTGCAATTCTTCAATTCTTGGTGTACTCTGATCTATATATAATATTACTCAATTTATTCTCTGAAACTCCTCCAAGTTTCACTGATTGAATCCTCCCCAAAAGGAAGTTATAGAAAGAATGGTAGACTTTATTCAATTCTAGTTTATTCAGAAGACCCAACTTGTACAGCAT
>ML804868.1:79228-91467 GCA_009831015.1 Picea engelmannii | reverse complement strand
TTTCGGAACAACACATGGACTCAGACTCTCTCTGACCAGTCCTTTGTCCAACAGATCCTGTACCTGCTTTTTGACCTCCTCGTTCTCCTGAGGTGTCAACCTATATGCTTCCTTATTTGGTAAGCTTGCTCCGGGTATGAGATCAATGTGGTGACTCACACTCCTCATCGGTGGCAACGAACGAGGTAGTTCGTCCATGATGATATCAACGAACTCTCCCAGCAGTTCCTGAATCTCTTCTGGCAAGTCGTCCACTCTTGTGCTTGTCAGGACGATTCTCAGTTTCCTGACAACAAAGAATTGTGGATCTTCATTCTTCTCCATCTCCGTGAGAAGCTCTTTCCCACTCATGAGAAGTATTGTGCTACTAATTTCTGGCTTCACCTCCTTATCTTTTATCGGCAGCAATGTGTGTGTTTTCCCATCCTTCTCCAAGGTATATGTGTTCCTCCTCCCATCATGAACAACATTTCTATCAAAATGCCATGGTCTACCCAATAATACATGACAGACATCCATGGGAATGACATCACACCGAATCTTATCCTTATAATCACCCATTTTAAATTCAACCAAGAATTGTCTCGTAACACATACCTAGTGTCCTTTCTGCAACCATGACACTTTGTATGGAGTTGGGTGTTTGTTCGTCTTCAGCTCCAACTTTTCCACCATCTTGGTTGAAACAATATTATCGGTTCTTCCGCTGTCCACTATGACCTTGCATTTCCAGCCATTGGTCTTGCATGTGGTCCTGAATAGTCTACATCTTTTCGCTGTGTCCCCCACCACTTTCTCAGGTTTCAAAAGGACTTTGTGCATTGTCAGTGACTTCCCACTTCCAGTGTCTTCATCTTCAACATCACGCCTCTGCGCCTCAGTGATGTGAGCTTTTCCTCTGTCCATTTTCTTGTCTGGATAGTCAACGACTTTGTGTTCGTCCTTACCACACGTAAAACACGTGATAACTCCTCCGCGGCCTCTTCCTCTACCTTGAGTATGAGGAAATGCGTTGGCATCAACATATTCCCCTTGCTGATCATCTTGTTGCCTCCTCGGCTCAGCATATTGCTGCCTCTGTTGTGAGGTTCCACCTCTTTCAACTTTTCCCTGAGGCCTCTTCCAATCCTCCTTGGGATTTTGGGTTCTCTCCTGGGTAACAGCTTTGCCTCTGGGCTGACTCCTGCCTCGCCCTCGCTGTCCCTTCTTGTGGCTCAGCTTCTCCTTAGCTTTTAAAGCCATTTGGTACGCATCCTCAACTGTTCGGATGGTAACCATGCTTAGCTTGTCTTGAATGTCATACCTCAACCCATTCAGGTACCTTGCCACCTTTTCGTCATCACTCTCCCGATGACCAGCTCTGATGTTGATCCTGTAGAACTCTTCGGTGTACTCCTTCACCGACATCATCTTCTGCCTCAGGTTCTGCATGCTCCTAAATAGAGTGATCTGGTAGTCTCTGGGGATGAATTTCACTTTCATCTTCGTGATCATCCTATCCCAGCTCTTAATCTTCTGTTTGCCCTTGGAACGTATGTCTGCCTGCAGCTCGTCCCACCATAAGGCTGCATGCCCCTTCAACTTTGTGACAGCATATCTTATCTTCTTGTCCTCTTCGATATCTTCGTAATCGAAGTAGGTGTCGAGTGCTCGGATCCAATCCAACAACTCTTCTACATCCAAACTTCCCTCATAAACGAGAATGTCCATTTTTGTCTTCGAGCTCATTCTGGAAATGGCTCTGATCAACCGCTCTGTTGATGCATCTTCTGCTGAGACCTCTTCAACATCGTGCCCAACTTCCTCTTCCACTTCGAAATCCCTGAGCTCTCCTACGCCGACTCCACGCCTTTGGGTGGTCTCCATATCCTCGAGTCTCGCCCTGAGATCTCGTATTTGATGCTCCATCTCTCGGTTACCTGCTGGTCTACCCCTTCTTCACGCGTCTTTGTCTTCTCGATCAAGTGACTGCCTCTCCCTTCTCGGCGGCATGGTGAATCTATGTCTCTTCTTTAGAAAGAAAAGATACTCCAGGCTCTGATACCACTCTGATGCAAGCTTCCCCTCGCTGGCTAGCCTCTCTCACCAGGACCTTTTTCACACTGGCCCGAAGAGCTATATTACTCTTCTGATCCCGTATCGGGACCTTCAGTCACCCACAGGACACTCCTGTTGATCTCCCGCCAAGTGTCTCGGGAAATCGGGTCTCACGATATCGTGAGACTCGCAGCACTGTTCTTGTGTGCTCAAACTCCGAACCCCGAGCTCCGATGGTCAACGGTCAACACTCGGGATATCACCACTCGCGATGTCAACGCCCTGATTTCTAAACTCCGAGTCCCGAGGTGCTGATTCCCCGAGACTGCGCCACCTGTATCCCACTAGCCTCTGGGGCCCCACACTGCCACATTGCCTCGGGACTTCGTGGATTCACAAATCCACGATGCAACCTTTCCCTGTTGCCAGAAACCCCGAATGCCGACTCCGTGGTATCTCGTGCCACCTGTCCCCGCTCTGATCGACAGTTCTCGTTGAATCGGGAAATCGCTACTCGTGACTTCAAAGGGTAAACTCTTTCCTTGCCAACCGTTGAACGATGATATGCGATGGCTTTCTTCTTTGCGCACCTGCGAGTTAATTCCCTTGCAACTCCTCTTAGATCTAACGGTCGACGGGAACTCGCGATTCTTCACAGCGATTTCAAGTCGTTGATTCTCTTCCTCTTGAAGAGTCCTTCGCTCCGAAGCTTTTCCTGCTCAAACTTCTCCTGGTCCTTTTTCCCAAAAATCACAAAGGACTATTCCTCCTGAGCTTCACCAACTCTGATTCTTCAAAGAATTCTGCGTAAGCTGCTTACGCTCGACCTTCAACCACTCTCAAGGGTTGAACTCAACCAGACTCTATGTCCTCCTGACAATAGCAGTCATGTCCTCTTTTTCTTAGACTCGCCTCTGACACTTCAATCCAACCTGCACTTCACCTACACGGTTCGAATAACCCAACACAATTCCAGTAGAGGAGAATAAGAGTTTACCTGTAGAGCCCCCTCAACGCACTCTATGCGGAGGAATTCGACTGCACTCTATGCAGGAATCTCCTGGCTCGAACCGAGAAACAATTTGAAACTTATTCTCACCTCTCTCCCAGATTTCTAATCTGCCATGAAATTACATATACAACATATACAACGAAGGCATAACAAGAAGAAAATAGGCAACGACATAATGCCAACAACACACAGAGAATAATCACAGCCATGGAATTGAATCAAAGCTTTCCTATTAATTCAATATCTGTACATGGGGATTCTTTACCAGTTCTCTGCTTTTCTCTCTCCTTGCTCCTGAATGCTAATGCTGCTTCGAATGTCTTCGAATGAATACAATAATACAAAGGAGGGTGCCTATATTTCGTTTTCCCTCTCGAAAGCAAAACTGTCTAATCTAGACTTAATTAATTTATCTACTTGCATTAAATCTAATAAATGCCTCAGCTACCTAAGGACGAGAGCTTATCTTCTCAAGGTCCATTACAATGTACAAGTGTGCTTCATTACACCAATGCATTAATTTTTGGTGCACCAAATATCAAAATATTTCAAAGTTTGAATGCTGGTGCTCTCCAGCTGTCCTTTCTTTTCTCCACGCGCTGGCTCGCCTTATGAGATGTGGATTCTCCTGCATCACATGGTAGGAATAAGTACAAAAGACATGTTCTTCTCAATAATTCTTAGGTTTCCTTAGTGAACACATCAATATAGTAAATTGAAAAAAAACTAGTGATCTAATGCCACATCAAATCTTATACAATCTCCTTAGATGATGAATTCAATTCCTTAACATTGGGTCACTAGTAAAAGAAGGGGTTTTATTCTTTTGGTATTCTTAAATTGTTCCATAGTTTAGTAATGCATCTACAAGTGAGATATTAAAGCATAATAGAGGAGGTAGAATATTTCATAGCATCCATTCATGCCATAGGTTCCATGGAAAATCCATAGTGAGTGCCCTTTTATTTGTAATTACATTTCATAACCGAGAAAAAGAGAGAAAAGCATAGGCCTCACCTTCTAGATGGATTTACTCCCATATTGGGTTTCCTAGATCACATCTTGTTCCCATTGTGTGAATGGTTTTCTTATTTTTTTGTTTCTTTCATTTTGGTTTTAGTTATTTTCACAATTTTGAGTGCTATGCTAGCAATATTAAATCAAGAGATACTTAAAGGTAATAAATTGCATAATAAAATATTTTAGAATATTACAAAATTTGTTGTGGTGAACTACTCATGTAAAATGTCCAAAATAGTTTGTGGATCATATCATAGCCACCGTTAATACTAAATGACATAAAAATACTCTATATTCATACTTTCAATTAATTTCCCTTTTCATTTACCTCCAAAATTATAATATTTTTCATTGTAAGCTTGGGTGGTGTAAATGCACACAAGATTGAAGTATATGGTACTTTAGTAATCGCTAACTTATTCTTCACCTATACTTTTTTCTTTGCTTGATAATGTATAGATGACTGTTCTTTTTCTCAAGTCTTGGTGTTTGGAGAATCACTTCCCTTTTCCAATCATTGAGCTCAATATTTTCTTCTATCACTAATTAAATTTTCCATTTTTCTCGTTGGACCAACGCTAATGAGATTGATTGATCTTCCCTCTCTTCAACTTTTCTTTGTTTGGTGATGCCTCCTTCAATGATCGAAAATAACTCCTCCCCTTTTCTCATTAATTTGAAGCTCAATGTGCTAGCCCACTCATCAAGGATTACATGTTTATGTTCAACAAAAATGATCCTTGAATACAAATTATTTTCTTGATGATTCATACTTTATCATTTTTTACAATTTTTTCTACTTGTTCTTTTACTTGTGGTTGGTCTTGGTTTGCACTTTTCTTGAACCAAGTGTTTTTTCCATATATCAAGCGATCACAAACCAAATATTTATACCCATACTATGATGAAATAATTCAACATTCGTATTAGCCCATGTCGTTGAAGGCCTGGGACTATAGAAATTGTTTTGCGTTGACTATGATTTGGTTTTTTCATTGACCAAAAATTCAGTATTTTTTCCAAAGTTTAACTTTGTTGGGAGTGTTTTTTTTTTTCCTATTTTATGACTGGTCCTTAAAAAAAACATATTATTTCAGAGGTGACGACGTGAATTTAATAGGAAATTTTACCATGCACGTTAGGGGATGGTTGGAATGGGTGCATGTATGAGTCTCAAAGTTCTAAGGACATCACGATGTTCTAAGCTTTCTACTGTGTTAGTTGGTAATTGGTAACATTTTAATATGTGGGCCATATAATATGCATATATATTTACTATACAATATATAGAATTATTTTAATAAATATATATAAATGATTTTATTTCAATTGTTTATAAAATTTAGTACAATTCATAAATTTTGAAGGGATTTTTGTGTATTGTATGGCATGATTTTGTGCAAGATATTTTACGGATTACAATTAGTTTTAATTGAATTCTTTTTCTCTAATTAATTGTTCAAGTCCTTGTGTTTGATCATGATATAGTATTATATCACCCAAGAAGGCGAGGTTCTTCCCAAGTTACAGGTGTTGTGGTTGGGAACTTTTAAGACATGTGGCTTTTAGGATGCTACAAATCTATGTGAGTCTGTAAGAAATACTACAAATCTAGTATCTTGTTTTTAACAAGTTGGCTGCCATATTAATTTATGTATTTTAGACAAGGGAAATTAGTTTTTCTAGTTTCTATTTGGTAGAGTGTGTTTTATGCATAGTGTAGTTACTTATGTTGTGTTTTTGGCTAGAATGTTGGAGTGTAATATTTTTTTGTGTGTTGTATATACAAAATAGAATTAGGAGATGATTATTATTATTATTATTATTATTCAGAAGAAATTCAAGTCAACCAAGGGTTGTTACAAAAACTATGTAGGCCAAAACAATCAAAGGTGAATAATGAAAGAAGGTGTGTTGTTTTGAGGTTGTATTTTTCACTTTGTTTTTTGGTTGCTTAATGTGTTTATTGACCATTTGATCTATTATGGTTTAGAAAGATGAAATTGTTCTAAATTTCCATGTTCTACACCTCACATCTTGCAAAAGTTCTAATTTTTGGGTTTTTAGAAATCTATGGTAGAGGGTAAGAAACCCTCTGCATTGTATGCTATATTCTAAAAAACATTAGAAATTTATTATTATTTTTCCTTTCCAAAATTAAGTTAAGTCAATCAAGGGATGTTTCAAACACTGCATAGGTTAGAAAGAATCAAAGTTAAGTAGAGAGAAAAAATGTGTGTTGTTCTGAGCTTGTATTGTTCTTTTTATTTTCCAATTTCTTGATGTTATGGAGATAGCATGGTATAAGTTAGGGAGCCATATATTATTTATCATGTATTGTAAGGAAATGTTGTGTTTAGTTTGGATTCATTTTCAAATGGTGTTGGGGATTGTTTAATTGTTTTTTTTTCTTCAGGTTGTGCAAAGGCTTTTTCTATGACGATATCTTCGTAGTTGGCATAAATATTTATTTTGTGTCTCCACATTGTGCATAGGTATATAATGTGCATAGGAAACACTTTGTTTATTATTGAGTGTTGTGAAAATATTGCATGCCATTAGTCTTTGCGGGGTTTTGTGCTTCCACATTTCTGCATTTCAAATAGTTGCATGCCACAAGTTGTGACAAGTAAGGTAATTTGGAGGGAGGTTGGTAAATTTATGATGCATTGATTTGCTCGGATTCAGGAGTAAATGACATGGATTTAGAACCAATGCAAACTAGATGTCCCATTTTTCTATGGACTACGTAGTGGTTTCTATTTATGGTGACCTATGTTCTAGAGGTTATTCTTGTGTCTGGAAAAGACATTTAAGTAAATATGCATTTTTCATTTGTCCTTGAATAAATTTGAGTTGTCTGATTTATTTATGTTTTGTAAGTTTTGTAGTGAAATTTTCCTTCATACATAAATATAGTGGATTTACAAGGTGAGGCAATGATTTAAAACAATTGCCAAGTAAATGTCACAATTTTTTTATCATTTGGGTCGTATATTCTATTTATAATTATGTGTATTCTAGATGTAATTCTTCTAGGGAAAGGAAATTTTAGTAAAAATGTTATTGGGGATTAGAACAATTTTTTCTCAGTGTTGTATTTATGTTTCCGAAATTTCTTGACAAAAATCCTTTTTTAATTTATCTTTTTCTAGGTTGTGCGAAGGATTTTCTATGACCATTTCTCTACAATCGACATAGTTGTTTGTTCCATGGGTTTGCACTATAGATAATTATGTCGTGTGCATATAAAACACTAGGTCTATTTTCTATTGTTATGCGGAATATTAACGTCATTGATGCTCACGAGCTACTGCTCTTCCGTGGGTCCAAATTTCAAATATTTATGTGGCACAAGTTGTGACAAGATAGGTAATTTGGAGGATGGGTGAGTCAGTTATGACATGTTAATTTAGTCATATTTAGGAGGAAACAACAAGGATTTAGATCTGGTGCAAAGTAGATGTTTTTCTTTTCTATGGACCACATAGTGGTTTGTATTTATGGTGACTTGTGTTTTAGAGGTTATTCATGTTTCTAGAAAATAAATTTTAGTAAATAAGTGTGATGCACTTGTCTTTGAAGAAATTCAAGTTGTCTAGTTTATTTATGTTTTGCAAATTTTGTAGTGAAATGGATTTATACTTTGTTTTTTCCGTGTTGTGTGGAAGCTTTTACTATTGAAATATTTCGATGCTAATCACTAGAATATGATCTACAAAGTGAATTCTTACTTTATTTTTATTCCTTGTGTGGGGGATCCACACTTTGAACCCTTGCGCTAAGAATTCATGCCCTTTATGGTCTAGAATTGGTTAACTTGGGTGCCTCGACAATTGTGCAATTGACAGAGCTATGTCATCAACACTTCTGCATAGGTGTATGCCCCATAGAGTCAGTACTTGATATATTTATCAATTTTTTTATTTTCAAACCTTGTGCAAATAATTGATGTCAATCATCATCCTGCACAACCACACTTCCGCATCTCCTCACTTCCAATACTTAGTGTTTTTTTTTTTCAGGTTGTGCAAAAGATTTTTCTATTGTGATATTCTCATGTTGTTCACTCACATATGCTATATAAAAAGAATTATTTCTCTATTTTCATGCCTTGTATGGGGATTCCACACTTTCAACTCTTGCGTTGAGAATTCAATCCACTTATGGTCTAGCATTGGTGCACTTGGGTACCTTAGAATTTGTGCAGTTGGAAGACTTATTTCATCATCACTTCCACACATGTGTATGCCCTAAAGAGTCGATACTTGGTCTATTTTCAAACCTTGTGCAAGGAATTGATACGAATCATCTTCCTACCAAAATTCCGCATCCCGTCACTTCCAATAGTTATGCATGAAGGATTGTGACAAGCATCATAATTTGGAGGATAACTCATTGGTTTTTGGAACATTAGTGTTTTTCGACTTACGAGGAAATGGTAGGTATTTATAAGCAATGCAAATTAAATGTATTTCTTATATGTTAGTTGGTTCATGGTTTTTGTTTATGATTACCCCTATTTGAAAGGTAGTTTATATATGCAGAAATGACAATTTAAAAAAATTTCATTTTGCTCTTCACTTTGGTGAAATATCATATCTATGATATATTTATCTTTGGACAATTTCCTAGTCAAAAGAATTGTCTTTTAGTTCTTGGGAACACTTAACCTAGTGTCATTGTTGGACAACTCCTCTGTAGTGGTATTTCCACTAGATATCTCTATGGAAGTATCTCCACTAACTCTTCCTCTCTTAGCATATATGTTTCTTTTCCTGGAATAAATCCTTCCCATGTTACTGTGAGCTGATCCATGCTTTTGGATATTAGATGGGATCCACAGCTTCTCAGACTGTCGTAGTCTTGCATTGCTAGTGGTTGGACCTTGTTGAAAATACTTTTGAATCTAAAACATACTCTACAATAATACTTATTTTAACTTTGCATGCTTCGCTTGAGCTGTCATGAGCCTTTCATTTCCCTCCTTCAAAGTTCTTATCGTGGATACTAAATCTTGATGGCCGTAGGAATAAAAACAATAACACTAATATATCCTTGGCTCCTTACTTTACTTTTTCAACCTAGGGTTTGTACAAACTTGAGAGGTGTTATGCAATGTATATGCAATGTACACTGACAATAGCATAAAAATGAGACTAATCAAAGGTTGGGATGCATGAAATGGTGCAGTAAATTGAAATGAAAAAAGGTAACTTTAAACTGTTGTTGAAAAGCACACCAAATTAAAATAGTAGATAATCTAGATTGCAGAAGAAAAGAATTTAATCTAAAAACCATAGTAAACCATAAATAGAAAAATGAAAGTAGAAAATGAATCCATTATAGAGTATGACAGGAAAAATTGCAATTAAATAAAATCTAAACTAATGCATGGACTAAACAAGCTATTTTATATCTAACCCTTTGATCAATAGAAAGCCATATATCTTCTTAATGTTTATTGTTGTTATTATGAAAATAAGATTAATATAAACTAAAATATAGAGCTAAAACAGTCCTACAGGAGGTTTCTAGAGGAACTATACAATTTCTATATGAACTCTACATTTTATATAAGAAACTCCTACTTGAATATAATATAATAAAATGGAATAGATTTGAAGTTCTTGGTCTTGGGAAGAAAACTAAGAGTGTTCCAATAGGTTGTTGAATCTTTATATATGATGTATGTTGTAGCTAACCAATTAATGAAAACTTGAAAGAAAAAAATTAATCATGCAACGATATATTGTACCCATAATTTCACCTCAAAACACATTTACCAAGCAACATGTAAAATTATACATCACTTACTATTAAATATCGTGAAAAACAAGTATTAAGTCATATTATGGTAGGAAATTGTGCCTAAGATGAGACTTTGGGATATGCAATAATTGGGATCATCAAATATAAAGGGGTTTCTATGGCACTCTTTCCATCATATTCTTCATCTGAAAAATGCAAGGTTTCCTCCATACCGTGCATTCACCTCGGTTTCCATTTTTAGTAAGTCTTATGTGATGAAAACAATGAAAAACTCTTATAAAATAACATTTCCAAATTATATGCATAATATTCTTGGCCTTGTCGAGCATAAGTCTTCTTTGGAAATCCCAACCCAGGATTCCATTCATGTTGTCAGTCCTATTTAAAACTGTTGTTAGCAATCATTATCATAATGAAACTATTCAAAAATAAAATGCATACTGTCATCATATAAAACCTTGCAAAAATTAGTCAACCTTGGTGACCCATTCAATCCTAGAGTTTGAACTCTTCTCTGATACCACTCTATAACACACCTGACCTATAATGAACCTTATATTTACCCTAAAAAAAAAAAATTGTTTATATAGTTTCTTGGTAGAAGGGATCCTAGTTATAAATCTTTGTTGTCAACTCTGTTATGAAACTTTGTAATAAAATATTGCTATAAAACTCTATTATAAAAATCTTGTTATAAAATTCCTAAATTTGTGCTTAGCACAAGATATCCTATCTATATCATCTTTCCTTACCATGAGTAGAAAGGCTATAAGTAAAAGTCCCAAGGCTTTAGAAAATCCCTTTCTGCCTTTATTATTTACCTATATGCGTATAAGTCTACATATATAAGTGTAGTCTTATAATTCATGCTACAACTCTCCTTTAACATAAGGCTCCATATTCATGTAGAAGTCCACTAGTTGATTTTAACCCTAGGAAACTTTAACTAGTTACTATCCATAATAGTCATGGGGTTGAGTTTTAAATACCAGGAAACTAGCATAACTACCAAGTCCCAGTTATTTAATGGTTCTTAGAACCAGTGGTTGATTGTAATGAAAGTTCTAAATCCAAATCCCAGTGGAAATTGGACAGCTAGGATCAAACTGCTGACTCTAACTAACATAGAGGATGTGAATGGGATATAAATTTCGTCAACTCATGAGGGTGTAAAATCGCGACACTCTTTAAGTGGAAGGGATGGTCCACTCTCAAAGTAGTTAAGGCTCTGTAACTTCATTAATGGAAGTCCAACGAATTCCATTGTATTTATCGGGCTCTATACCAAAGGTGTCAGACTGTCTTTGCCATTGTCACATGGCTAACCATCCTCTGCACTCTCCTCATTTACTCTGAGACGTCAAGGCGTCGCTTAGGGTTGGAGTATGTTAACAATTTTTCATTTCTGGGTTTTACGAAGAGGCTCTGTGTATGACATTTTTTAGCGGCGAAGTCTATTGCCATGGTGGCCGCTCCATGGATGTAACTGACAACGCGCAAAACCATGGTAAGTTCTTCTTTAAACCTACTATCAAGATTGAATAAGGTGTTGTATTCTTCAGAAACGTTAAGTATTTTTTCATTTGTAACATCCTGCTCTGGCGCACTGAGAAAACTTATTATTTGAGGACACTTGCTCGCAAGTGATCTGCACTTTTATGATGTTAAAACATTTATGCTTGATTATGATGCGATTTATAGACAACGTGATGTTTTACTATTTGATGTAGACAGGTGCTATTGACTCAGTTTTATCGAGTGTGCAGGGTTTTGGACCTTGAGGATGCAGCGACATCGGCAGAACCCCCTTGGAATTTCGATTGAGTCAGGGAGTGTGCTATTTGGGTTGATTTATTTACTGTGATATTTCATTGATTTGATGATTTGATTTTTGACATGTTCTGAAATGATTTTCGATGATGCAGGTTGACGATAGCTTGCCGACCAGACTCACATATGGAGTAAAGGGGCCACACACGAGTTCCAGAGAGGTTGAGGGAGAGGGGTGGACAGCATCCCTGCCACTGCCTACTAGCACTCCCTCCATGGCTTGAACTGTAGGTTAACGATTATCTAGTTTTGAGAGGATCCACAATCCGTGAGGGCAGACTGCGATAGTCTCTCACGATGATTCTAAGGGGCCCGCAATAAGGCAGGGGAGTTATTCCTTAGAACCCTTAGTCTCCCACAAGTTCATCTGGCAGAGTGTTGACTCCAGGGGTTATAGATGTCTACCAATCAGTCCAGTTGGCGAGTGGCACCCTTGGAGCACGTGGTGCATCCTAAAGGGCACGTCGCACAAAAGAAACACAAGAAGCGAGTGGCACCCTTGGAGCACATGATGCATCCTGAAGGGCATGTCGTGCAAAAAAAATGAACGAGGCGAGTGGCACCCTTG
>ML804868.1:53599-65498 GCA_009831015.1 Picea engelmannii | reverse complement strand
TGTTTCTTCAGCACCTACTGAATGGAAGCTACACCTCCCAGATGTACAAGAACCAACTTGTACAAGAGACTTTTACAGTCTCCCCTTGCTCCTCCCTACCACCCTGTAATCCTTCTCTATCATTAAGAACCTACAAACCAATTCTTTATCTTCTCTCTCAAATATTTAGCATTCAAATATTCTCTGTTTATATATTGATATCATAATCCATTCTTGACCAAACCACTTATAAATCAATGCTCTCTTCAAATCTTATCTAACAGTAAATCAAGTAAGTCTATTCTCTGCACTTTCTCTTACTGAATATATTTGAAACAATTCATTCATCATATATATATATACCTTTCAAAAGAAATCAGAACTGTTGCACCTGTATATATTTCATGTTGTTTTCATGAACTTCTTTGCATAAATCCTCTGGACCTGTATCACTTTCAATCAATTGATCTCTAGTTCTCTTTATTCATATTTCTTTTCTCTTCATTAATTCTCTATTTTCATTGTCTCTGTATGTCTATAATTCTGTTCACTTCAATTACAGATCTATAAAACAAATTTCCTCCTTTCTATTCAAGAGCAACTGCGACCCTGAACTATTTCTTCCCATCTACATTTACAATTCGATTTATGTACATTAAAATCGTCCACTAGAACCCTCAAGATCAGGATAATTCAGTTATACAACTGAATTACTACCTCTCTATGCATTCAACACGTACACCATAACCCTCAAACATCGAAGATTCAGTTACAATAATTGAAGAACTACCTTACAGAAATTATTATTGGCTAAGGCATCAAGAAGAACAGTATCCACACGATCAGTTTAAATATTTAACCAGCATCATTAAATGATCATACATTTGTTTTGAATCAACATAGAATAACCCTCGAGCACTTTAGCAAGACACTTGTGCTAAACCATAAGACCATACCACATAGTTGAGCAAAAAGAGAGTTCATGTATGACATAATTGAATTCTAATGCATTCTCAGAGCAACATATATCTGTGCTAACTAAGACAATTTGGCATATGTAATGGCAGATAATTTGGCATATGTATGTGCCAATTTTGGTGATGTTCCATTTGTGGTGATAACAGTTTGGCATGTGTATGCACAGGCAGTTTGGCATATGAATACACCAATTTTGGATTTGCTATTTGTGGTGAAAATAGTTTGTCTCACTATTTAGTCTTAGTTTTCCATTAATAACAACTACACCTTTCATAAAAACAATGCCAACAAAATCCATAATGCTAACAGAATCTCTGTTTAAAATGATCTGCCAATAATAATGCTTTCCTAACAAAATATTTGTTTTAAAAAAACTCTACCAATAATAATGCTTGCCTTGCCTTTAATGATGTTTTTCAAATGCTCTGCCAAGTTCTCTGCTAAGTGATGACTTCCCAATTCATGCAATGCAATGCATCTATCCATTTTTTATTACACTATTGTTGTACTCATAGATATACTGGCATAATGTTTTCCTTTGTCTCTAATCCATCATAAACACATAAGAAACTTATATACAATTTCCTTCATCTTCCACATAGGTAGACACCTTAGACACCTTAATTATTTATTTAAGTTTGACATTAATGACAATGACAAAACCAAGCCCTGCAAAACTAAGCCTGTGAAAACTAACAAACAAACTCCCGCTTTGGCATTGATGGAAAACTTTAAATCTCTTCTCCCCCTTTTGACATCTATGGAAAATGAATCAACCATACTCCTCCTGAGCAAAGAAAACCACCTGTAAAGATGTATCATTTCAGCAACAATTCTCCGTATCAAAATAGTCAATAAACCTGTGCAATCTAATAACCAATTATTTTTTTATTATTATGAAGCCCTGCAATATTTGAGAATGAAATGAAGTTACAGAGGGTGAACCCCCAACTGATCCATGAGACTTTCAAATTTCATTTTAGGTAAAGTTTTAGTAAATACATCTGCAATCTGATCCTTTGTGCCAACATATTTCAGTTTAATAACATTATACATAACCTGCTCTCTTAGAAAATAAAATTTGATGGGAATGTGCTTTGTTTTTGAATGCATAACAAGATTTTTAGAAATGCTAATTACACTGGTATTATCACAGAAGATAGGTATAGGTTCATCATAACTAATATGTATTCCAACATCTGTTTCATCCATAGATCCCAAGTGCAACAATTTGCAGCTGCTATGCATTCTACTATGCATTCTGCTTCAACAGTAGACAAAGACACTATTGATTTCTTTTTACTTGACCAACCTACAAGACATCCTCCAAGAAAAAATGTTGCTCCACTAGTACTCTTCCTGTCATCAACACAACTTGCCCACTCAACATCAGTAAAAGAATATAAATCAAGATGATTACCTATAGGATACCACAAACCATACTCTGTTGTCCCCTTAAAATATCTAAAAATTCTTTTGACTGCAAGTAGATGAGAAGTTTTTGGTGAATCCTAAAACTTGCCAACTGGACAAGCTACATGCATAATATTAGGTCTTGTAGTTGTAGCATAAAGAAGACTACCAATCATATATCTATACATTGTCTGATCAACATCTTTATTATCATCAAACATACTTAATTTAGAGCCAGTAACCATGGGAGTTTCAACTGGTTTAGAATCTTACATCTGAAATTTCTTAAGCATTTCATTGATATACTTGGTTTGAGAAATGGAAATACCTTTATCAGATTGAGTAATTTGAAAGCCTAAGAAAAAAATCATTTCTCCTAGCATGGACATCTCAAACTCTTTCTGCATACTTTCAACAAACTATTTATTGAGCCTATCATCATCACTACCAAAAATGATATCATCTACATATATTTCAACAATGACCAGGCTATCATTTTCTTCTTTAATGTAAAGATTACTATCAGTGTTACCTTTCCTAAATCCTTGTTGCCTCAAGTAATTGTCAAGTCTGGAATACCAAGCCCTTGGTGCTTGCTTCAGACCATACAGTGCCTTTTTCAACCTGTAAACATATTGTTCTGCTTCTTGTACCTGAAAACCATCTCGCTGTTCCATATATACTTCTTCATCTAAATCACCATTCAAAAATGCAGACTTTACATCCATTTGGTAAACTTTAATGTGTTTAGAACTGGAATAATCTAGAATCAGTCTAATGGATTCCATTCTTGAAACACGAGAAAACAATTGTCCATAATATATTCCTTCTACCTGTGCATACCCTTTACAAACCAATCTAGCCTTATTTGTAGTTATTTTACCCGCTTCATCCATCTTATTTCTGAAAACCCATTCAGCCCCTATGACATTCTTATTCAAAGGTCTAGGAACCAATTCCCATGTCATATTCTTTTCTATTTGACTAAGTTCTTCATTCATTTCTTTCATCCAGTATTCATATTTAATTGCTTCTTCAATACTTTTGGGTTCAATCAGAGAAAGTAAAGATACTTGTTCATGATTTGAAGTGGATTTTTGCCTTCTGCTTCTTGTTCCAACACTTGCATTTATGTCACCAATTATCTATTCTTCAGAGTGAATTTTATGTATTCTCTTTCTTGGAGTATTTGATGGAGTCATGCTTTTGGATGGATTTGTGCCCTGTATCATAGTAGGAATTAATTTTTCACTGTCAACATCCTTAGTTTCTTCTATTTCACTTACCTCATCATTCATTTTACACTTGTCATATATTTCATATATTTGATGATTCTTTTGTTTAGATTTGGACTTCAAAAATGAGGACTCATCAAATTTCACATCTATGGCTTCAACTATTTTATTCAATCTGAAGTTGTAACATTTATAATATTTCCTTGAACAGGAATACCCAACTAAAATACCTTCATCTGTTCTAGAATCCAACTTTCCCAAATGATTGTCAACTCTTTTGATATAACATTTATTGCCAAAAATTCTGAAATGTTTAACACTAGCTGGTCTGCCTTTCCATAGGTGATAGGGTGTCTTAAAATGATTGTTTCTTAGCAAGCTTCTATTCAAAATGTGAAAAACAGTATGAACAGCTTGAGGCCACATTATATTACTTAGTTTAGATTCATTGAGCATAGTTCTAGCCATTTCCATAACAATCCTATTTTTCCTTTCAGCCACTCCATTTTGTTGAGGTGTTTCAGTAACAAAAAAATGTCTTCTTATCCCATTTTCATCACAATACCTGTTGAATTATTTATACACAAATGCTCCTCCATTATTTGATCTTAAACATTTGATTTTCATGTCACATTCATTTTCAGTTGACTCCTTAAAGGTGTAAAAACAAATAAAAGTTTCAGATTTGTTTTTCAATAAAAATATCCATGTCATTCTAGTAAAATCATCCACAAATAGTAGAAAATATCTTTCTCCTTTTAATCATGTTGTTCTTATAGGCCCACAGACATCAACATGTACTATTTCCAATGGTTTAGTTGTTGAATGTTCTTTTGTTTTGAATTTAACTCTAGTTTACTTACCATGTTGACATTGCTTGAAGATAGAACTTGAAAGATTATTTATGAGAGGAAAATCTCTTATTGCTTCCTTTTTATTCAACTGAATCAGATTTTCAAAGTTAATGTGTCCAAGTCTTTTGTGCCACAACCATATTTCATCTTCACTCCCAAGATAACATTTTTCTTTTTCTTCATCTAGTATGTAAATGTTGTTTGAAGTTATTGTGGTTGTTCCAACTAGTTTATTTGATTTTATATCCTTGATTTGATATCTTTTTGAATAAAAATTCATAAAATGACCTTTATCACAAGTTTGACTTACACTCAATAAGTTATGTTTCATTTCCTCAACCAATAAGACATTTTCAGCCATGATTTTCCTGTTGTTTAAACATACAATTCCTCTTCCAACTATCCTAGTTGATTGGTCATTTCCAAAGGTGAATGTACCTTCTTTTTCTTCATCTAGTTCAACAAAGATTCTTTTTCTACCTGTCATATGCTTTGAACATCCACTATCCACAACCCATTTTACTTTACGTTATGCTTGTAGAGCTATAGTGCATTTTTCAGTGTTCATATTTTCACCTTTCTTTTTCCAATATTTGGTTTTCAGATCTGTGTAAGTAGGATCATTAAATTTATTGACACATGCCCAAAGTTGTTACACTTATAACATTCAGTCTCATATCTTAAAGTGTCAAATGTGTTGTAAGAGTAGTTTATATTGTTTTGACTAGTTTTACTATGTCCTCTTCCATATTCAAAATTAGACATTTCATGATTGTTATGCGCATTTATATTTCTTGAAAAACTATTGCAAAATGCAGCCTTATGTCCATACTTATAACAAAAGAAGTAGTATCCTTCAAACCTATTTTGATGTCTTCCATAACTTCTTCTATGCACCGTTGAAGCCTGATTCTCTTCTTGCCTTTCTGATTSCATCTTCTTGCTAGTAATTTTCTCATGATTATCCTTTGTACCTGCTTTCTCAACACTTGAACTATAACATCCATTAGTTACTGCAGTTTTATAGCCAATTCCAGTCTTATCATATGTTGATCTTTGACTACAAATAATTTGATCCAACACTCGAGAACTATGATTCATGTTATTTTCTTGTACTTTCTTTCTTAATGAGACTACTTCAATTTTTAAACCTTCATTTTCCTTATCCTTTTCTGCAAGCATTTTAGTTAGAGCTTCTTCAGTCACTCTAGTCTCTTCTATTTCAAGATTTAATTCAACTAACATGATTTCAGTGATCTCAATCAAACCATTTGATTTCTGTAATTCAAATTCTAGATTCTCAATTTCTCTGTTAAAATGTTTGCATTCTCTTCTCACTTTTTTTAATTCACTTAAAGCACTTACTAGTTCATCTTCTAGATCAAATTCACCCTCTTCTTCTTCACCAGACTGGTCATCTTGATTTTATATAGACATAAAAAGTTGTACATCTGAACTATCATCACTCTCATCAGATTCTGAAATATCACTATCATCTTTTATATACGGGCTTTTCTTTTTGTAAGTATTTCTTTGAAAAAACTTCTTATGTCTATTCTTGAATTCCTTAGGTTTTCTATCACTATCTTCTTAATTATCATAATGCTTATTGTAAGGACACTTAGAAGCAAAATCTCCTATTCTACCACAACCAAAATATTTTAGAGGAAGCTTACCTTTATACTTACGAGTACCTCTTTTCAGATTTTTAACAAAATTGTCTTCTTCCACATCACCTTCTGACTCCTCATGACTGCTGATTTCTACTTCAATATTTTTATTATCTTTCTTTGCTACCTTGAATGTTGTTTTTTTCCTAAAATAACTCTCACCAGAGGTTCTCATCTCATATGTTGTTAGTATTCCATGTAATTCATCCATTTCTAAAGCATCAAGATCTGTTCTTTCTTATAATGAAGATATATTTGAATCAAATCTTGTAGGAAGTTATCCAAGTACCTTTTGCACAATAATATTATTTTTAATTGTTTCTCCTAGACCTCTCATGGTGTTAACTACTTCATCAATACGAAGAAAGTAGGTAGCTATATCTTCAGATTCTTCCATTTTTCAGACTTTCAAATTGACTTCTATATCATTGTAGCTTAGCACTCTTTACCTTACTGTCTCCTTCATATACTTTTTTCAATTTTTCCCATATTTCTTTTGTTGATGTACAATTCATAACTTTAACAAATTTTGACCCTGCTAGACCTCCTAGTATTGCATACATAGCTTTGGAATTAATCTCATAGAGTCTTTTACCTGTAGAATCTATTGGAATGGTTGTTGGGAAATTATATTCATTTAGTACATCCTTCCAGATATCTACTCCTTGAGTCTGCAAAAAAAACTTCATCCTAATACTCCAAAAGGCATAATTTTGACCATTAAATAAGGATAATCCATGTTTTGTGAGTTTAGATTTCTTGTCCATTATGATTGATAAAAGCTTCCAGTGGTTAAACTGAGTTCTTTAAGTAACTGGCTCTGATACCAATTTTTGAATAGGATAAGTCAACTAAGAGGGGGGGGTGAATTAGTTGTATAAATTTTCTTTCATTTTATAAGCATATTACTTATTAATCAGTAAATCATGCCTTTAACATTTAACTTGCAGTAATACATTTAACCAATAAATATACAATCATATAAATGAAATAGTGACACAGTGATTTTTTATGAAGAAACCCAAAAGGGAAAAAACTATTCTTCTTATGAATTAAAGGCAATCTCCAACTTCTCTTTACATTCCTATTTTATCTGAGCTACAAACCAGATGAGGTTGCTACCTCGGTTTCTTCAGCACCTACTGAATGGACGCTACACCCCCCATATGTACAAGCACCAACTTGTACAAGAGACTTTTATAGTGTCCCCTTATTCCTCCCTACAACCCTATAATCCTTCTCTGTCACTAAGAACATGCAAACCAATTCTTTATCTTTTATGTCAAAGATTAAGCATTCAAATCCTCTTTGTTTATATATTCATATCCGAATCCATTCTTGAACGAACCACTTATAAATCATTTCTCTCTTCAAATATTATCTATCAGTAAATCAAATAAGTCTATTCTCTGCACATTATCTTACTGAATATATTTGAAACAATTCATTCATCATCATAAATATATACCTTTCAAAACAAATCAGAATTGTTGCACCTATGTATATTTCATGTTGCTTTCATGAACTTCTTTGAATAAAACCTCTGGACCTGTATCACTTTCAATCAATTGATCTCGAGTTCTCTTTCTTCATATTTCTCTTCTCTTCATTAATGCTTTTTTTTCATCATCTTTGTATGTCTATACTTTTGTTCATTTCAATTATAGAGATAAACAAATTTCCTCTTTTCTATTCAAGAGAAATTGTGACCCTGAACGATTTATTCCCATCTACATGTACAATTCCATTTCCGTACATTCAAATCATACACCAAAACCCTCAAGATTAGGATAATTCAGTTATACAACTGAATGACTACCTCTCTATGCATTCAACACATACACCATAACCCTCAATCATTGAAGATTCAGTCACAATAACTGAACAACTACCTTACATAAATCATTATTGGCTAAGGCATCAAGAAGAATAGTAGCCACATGATCAATTTAAATATTTAACCAGCACCGTTCGATGATCATAAATTTGTTTTGAATCAACATAGAATAACCTTCAAGTGCTTCAGCAAGACACTTGTGCTAAACCATAGGACCATACCACATAGCTGAGAAAAAAGAGAGTTCCTATATGACATAATTGAATTCTGTTGCATTCTCAGAGAAACATGTATCTATGCTAACTAAGACAATTTGGCATATGTAATGGCAGATAATTTGGCATATGTATGCACCAATTTTGGTGATGTTCCATTTGTGGTGATAAAAGTTTGGCATATGTATGCGCAGGTAGTTTGGCATATGAATACACCAATTTTGGATGCGCTATTTGTGGTGAAAACAATTTGGCTCACTATTTTGTCTTAGTTTTCCATTAATGACAACTACACTTGTCATAACAACCATGCCAACAAACTCCATAGTGCTAAACTCCATAATGCTAACAAAATCTCTATTTAAAATGTTTTGCCAATAATAATGCTTGCCTAACAAAATTTATGTTTTAAAAAAGATCTGCCAATAATAATGCTTGCCTTGCCTTTAATGATGTTTTTCAAATGATCTGCCAAGTTCTCTGCTAAGTGTTGACTGCCCAATTTCATTTCATGCAATGCATCTATCCATTTTTTATTACACTATTGTTGTACTCACAGAGATGATGTCATAACTTTTGCCTCTGTCTCTATTCCATCTTAAACACACAAGAGACTTATATACAATTTCCTTCATCTTTCACATAGTTAGACACCTTAGACACCTTCTTAATGATTTATTTAAGTTTGACATTAATGACAAAACCACGCCCTGTGCAAACTGACCAAAAATTTAAGTTTGACATTAATGACAATGACACAACCAAGCCCTGCAAAACCAAGCCTGTGCAAAATGACCAACATGCCCATTAGTGAGTCATTTCACCATCCTCCCTTAACCATGGGCATCTGTCCAGATGAAAAGTGACAAGGAAAAGAATTCATGTGCCACGAATCAGAAGTTAAGTAATGTCTTGGTATGATGCATTAATAAACATTTTTCACTCTATTCATGTTCTTCTTAAATTTTCTTTGTATATAATTTTCTAATATTTGTAATTGGTGATTCTTCTAGGTTTTCATCTATGCAAAGGTTTCGGATGATCATTCGCGTGCTCAGTGCAAAAGATATTCGAGTTCCCTTCTGTAACACTTCCAGAGTTCGAACAATCAATGTTGCAAATTTAAATGTGGTCATTCAGTATCGTTTCCTCAGTTTCCTATCGGGATTGGAAAGGGGAAAAAATTCCCAAATGTAACTTAAAGTTTGGGTCTGGTTATTATAGTATGACTCTTGCAATGATTTATGTACATGATTACCCTATTCATTGAATTAATGAAATGATTGTTTAATCAATCATCGGTCGTGTCTCACCCTACTCTATAATTTCATTACCATGATTACTCTTTAGATTGAAAGTTCTGTTTCAAATTCTGAGTGTTTTCTTACAAAAAGGACGGTTACTCTTTAGATCTACAATAACATATATATATCATTTTCTTCCTTTCGACATTCCTTATGTTCATTGTCGATATGATTCATTATGAACTTGTATTAGTTAGATTGGATCCAACACTGAATAGATATAATGATCTGAGTAAGGTTATGATTATGTGTTTTATTTCCAGAGCGCATATATATATATATACATACCTATACATATTTCGTTGTTTAGACTATGTAAGGGGGTTTTCTAAATGTCTGGTAGGATTTTTCAGTTGCAAGTTATCTATATAGAACTGTAATAATTGTATTTCACTTTCTATGCCAAACACCAAGTTGAAAGTTTACATGTATACTCATCATTCAATAATGTGTAAATCATTTAATGTAGTAGTTATGAAGCAGTTATCATTTGTTTTCTTATATAATATGACATCAGATCTCTGTATAAGTGTGTTTTCTATTGCAGTTACACAATATATATATATATATATATATATATATATGTAATTCTATATGTAATATATAAGTATATATATGTATGGTCTGTAGAGTCCATACTGTCTTGTACCTCTTCCCTTCAATGTTATACGAGAAAGGAAATCTCAGCTATGAAATATGAACTCTCTGCAAATTTAATTAAAGAGATACACATGAACTTATTATATATACAGACTTGTTCAAATCCCATTTTATACATACATAGTTCCACCTAGAAACCTATTACAAAAAAAAAATGATTCCAAAACTAGGTTATCTGTTATAAACTTCATATAACGAACATATCTTATCCATGAAAAATATTTCACTTTAGCACAAATAGATGCATTATATCAGATATACATAATCATTCAAACAAATAAGGAAAGGATTAACATATCTGAACCAGTTCGCGGGAAGACAAAGGGAACAACCATGCTCCTCCCAATTGTAGAACAGGGTAGCCAAATCACTTAATCGATTCACCCCCTAGCCTGACCATGAATCCATGAGGGAAAACTTGGAATCCCCTCTTCAACAATGTCTTCCTCTATCAATAGTCTTCCCTTGCCTCACCCTCAACAATCAGTGTTCATAATAGAAACTAATCAATAGTGTTTTTCCCCAGCATACTAGCCAGTGTCCTACCTCCTCACATATGCTATATATATCAAAACAATATTTTTTCCTAGGTCTTTTTCCCTCCCTTGGGAATTTTTGTAGCTTTCTAAATCCCTGATTTTCAGGGGATGGCAATGGCCAAATCCATGATTTTCCACTTGTAACAATTAACTGTGAGGCAGTTCCAACATGTTCCCCACTCATGGACTCATGGTCAACTGATTTTTAACATGGTTGTTCCATTTGTCCTCCTGCAATAATTATAAAATATTTTGTTTTCATACAAGTGTCATAGTCAAATAGTTAGCTGGGTCAAATCAGATCTCTTCCCCAACAGTCATAATAATTAATTACAATTTACCAAATTCAAAATTCAGAATTGCCATAAATGGAAAAAATATTCCAAATTCAAATTTACCAAAAATGAAATAATTTTCCTAACAATTTTTGAATTCTAAAATAATTTATTTTTGGGGATGTCACATCCTTTCCCCCTTCAATAAAACACTGTCCTCTATGTTCGTTTCTTTCTTGGAATAGGATTGGATGAGATTTCTGCAAATCTCCCTCCAACTCCCAAGTGGCCTCCTCAGGACTAAAGTGCTTCCATTGCACCTTTACCTTAGTGATGGCTCTGTTCCGAAGTGCTATTTCTCTTTGGTCCAGAATGTGCAAGGGTTCCACCTAGAACTCGCCTTTTTGTTCCACCTGCACCAATTTCCAATCGATCATGTGAGTAGGGTCATGAACATACATTTTCAACAAATAAACATGAAATATGTTATGAAATTTTGAATCAGCTGGAAGTGCAAGTTGGTAAGCTACGGGTCCAATTCGAGCTAGTATCTTGAAGGGCCCACAAAACTTGGGTGCCAGTTTGGCACAGTTTTCTAACTTCAATGAAATTTTTCGGGCTTTGACATTTAAATAAACATGGTCTCCGAATTGAAATTCCAAGAGTCTTCTTTTCTGGTCTGCATAACTTTTCTGTCTATCCTGTGCCTCCTTTAAGTTCTATTGCACCTTTCTTGCCATATTCCATTTATTGGAGCATTTCTGGTCCAACCATGAGTCTATCAACCAGGTTGTCCCAGCTAATTGGCGTCGTACACTTTCTGTCATACAGTACCTTGAAGGGGCTAAATTTAACTGAAGTTTGGTATTCATTGTTATATGAAAATTCTACAAAGTGCAGGTAGTCTTCCCACTTCGGTTTTGTTCTTACGTTCAGGCGG
>ML804868.1:24463-38101 GCA_009831015.1 Picea engelmannii | reverse complement strand
TAAGTACTCAGTAGTGTTTTTCCCCAACATACGATGCAACATCCTACCTCCTCACATATGCTATATATATCAAAACAATATTTTTTCCTAGGTATTTTTCCCTCCCTTTGGATTTTTCGTAGCTTTCCAAATCCCTGATTTTCAGGGGCTGCCAATGGCCAAGTCCTTGATTTTCCACTTGTAACAATCAACCCTGAGGTAGTTCAAACATGTTCCCCCCTCATGGAGTCCTGGTTAGTTGATTTTTAACATGGTTGTTCCATTTGTCCTCCTACAATAATTATAAAATATTATGTTTTCATACAAATGTCATAGTCAAATAGTTAGTTGGGTCAAATCAGATCTCTCCCCCAACAATCATAACAATTAATTACAATTTACCAAATTCGAAATTCAGAATTGCCATAAATAGCAAAAATTTTCCAAATTCGAATTTACCAAAAATGAAATAATTTTCCGAACAATTTTCGAATTCAAAAATAATTTATTTTTGGGGATGTCACATGACCCCCTAAATCCTACTTAGTCTAGTGAGATTCCAAAAGATGTTTTTCTAACTAGGTTTATGATTTCGGGTCGTATGCCCTTCTTCACGACCTCAGTCCTGTGTGGTGTTTCCATTGACTTCCTCCATGTCATATCGACAATAGTATAGGAAATTATGTGTGCTTGTGGTAGTGACATGTCCTCATACTCATCACCATGCCTCGACAAACCTTCTGTGGAATGAGACTACACAAGCCAGGAAATAAACTTTCCTAAAGGAATGGATCAGAATTAGTTGGATCGAGCTAGATCAATGGATAGTTGTGATTCGGGATCCTTCCTATTGGGAAAATAGCTTATGCAACCCCCGATCTATTCCCCAATCCATTCCTTCCAACAAATTCATTCCTTGTAGATATGATAGTTAGATTGTGAAACTCAACACTCTCGATTCATTTGGAACCTTCAAATTGTGTGATGATTGAAGGCCATGCCCATTATCCTCCAAAAAATTCAACAGGTGGGGTATATGCAAGATATATGACTAATATCTCACCATGTTATCCCACAAGAAGATACACAGTTCCTTCCCACTTGGGCCTTTGTCATTGAGAAATAATCCCTCTCCATGACCTGATGGTTCTCTCTAAGATTTCTTTCCAAACTAGAATCTTTCGACAAGTGTGAATATTATCAAACCTTATCATATAATGATCAAGGATCTATTGGATCTCAGAACCACTCGATAGTTAACCAACACTACTGCTTCGATAACGTTCTTTCTTCGGGATGGATCCCCATCAGATATAAAGGCTCACATATCATCAAACGAATCACTAATAGATATATGAATTTTATTTCTCTCTAGTTTTCATCATCAAGCATCTCTGATCAGAAGTTTCTTCCACTCATTCCCCATGAACTTTCCCAAATTCCACATAACATCCCCACTATAATACCTAGTTTAATTAATGCATAATGTATATATGAATGTGGCTATGGTCAAGCGATGTGACACTAGATGATAGGAATATGGACATATATAGGGGATGATTTTTCCACAAGAGAAGAGAGTGTCTAATAGGGTTCCAATGAGGGGAATTAATTATGGGTATTACTTTAGCCCATTTTCTTGAATTTTATTATCATTGGGGATAACTTCTAATTTTTTGTTTGAGTGTATGAGAGTTGAATCATTAAACTCATGTAAGAGGGTAGTTGTGAGAGTCACATCACATAATCAACATTGGGAAGAGTGAGAATTCAACTATCTTGGGACAATAGAGGAAATTTGTATGCGAGAATTAGGAATATTTACACATTCAATTTTTGCATGAACAACAAGCAAGGAGCAGGGAAAAAGAGCATTAGATCTAGAGAAAGATGCAAGGGAAACTTTAGGATCATGTTGGAGCGTTTTGGAGCTTTAAGGAGCTGGAAATTGAAGAGCTAGGTTGTCAGTACTGAAAATTGAACTTCTGAATGAGTTGCATTGTTGTTGGATTATTGAGAGGGGGGGGTGAATCAATATTCCTTTTTAACAATATAATCCAAGTGTTATATCAATGAAACATTATCATCCAATAACTACATAGTAAATAAGCAATGAAAAAATGAACAAACATACACATACACAGTACACCAGTGTTTTACGTGGAAACCCAAGTCGGGAGAAAACCACGTAATGATTTTTGTTATATGCCTTGAAGAATTACATTCATTGGAAGCACCAACTTCCTTTGTTTTCCAGATGCAACTGAAAGGAGGATCAAACCCCTTGTTTTCTCAGGATACAACCTGAGGGAAGCTCTAACTCCCCAATTCTTTGGCTACAACCAGAAGGAGGCTACAACCCCCTATGTTATTCGGCTACAACTGGAAGGTGGCTACAACCACCTTTGCTTGCCCCGTCCAACAACCTTGAAGTAGAAGTAGAATGATGGAACCACTGTCACACTATCACTATGATATATACTATTGTAAACATATACCAATAAATCTAAACCATGCATCAACCTGTACCTCAACCTGTAATCAACCTATACCATAATCAAGTGCATCAACCATGCACCAACCTGTAACAAAGAACTTGTTATCAACCTGTACCATAAACAAGTGCATCCAACCATTTACCAAGTATGTACCAATCATGTGCCAACTAATCATCAACTATGACTCATCAATATGTACCACATCATCAACTATACACCTCATGTATGTGCCAACTCATCAACTACTTGTCTCAACCATGTACTCAACATGTACCTCAACCAAAATCCCTCATGAATTTCATCATCCAAATCTGATTTTTAGCTCTGTAATAGACCTAGTGTATATGATCACATTCCTACAAACCTTCCTTAACATTAACAACAAGAGACTAGCATTTTCATCAAACTTTCATTTAGTCTCATAAGACTAGTTTTGGATTAGTCAACAACCCTAACTTGAAATAATCATAACTTTGTAACTGTAGTGAATAAAGATATGAAAATAATACACAATGTTCTTTAGTGTGTTTGATGAAATTCCTCCAGGTTTCACTACATGGAACCTCTTAGAAAAGGAGTTATAGAAAAAATGGCATACCTTGCTGAATTATGACTTATTCTAGAGAGAAACCTTGTCAAGCGTGCCTCGCATGGAATATTTGTTGAATTGATATGAAACTGTTAAAAAACATACTAAAGACTATAAAATAACCAACACACTTAGTTTCATTGAATTTGGATTTGTTATGAATAAGTTATGATGTTTTTACCCGAAACACTCGTTTTTGACTAGTTTCAGGACTTGCCACAAACCCTATTTTCCATAGAGTGTAACTCCAAAAATACAATGACCCACAAGCTGAATTTTTTACCATATATACTTGGATATCTTTTCTCAACGGAATATCAATTTCACAATCTGATTCATTATAGAAGAAAGTTATAGCGAAAATGGTGAGATGACTTGTAAATAGCATACCTTAGAAAGCACCATCAAAAGAATTTATCCTTCCTTGCATTTCGGCCTTATTTTCTTTACCTTGCCTTAGAATTTTGGCTTAAATATCCTTTGTTACCTCAAAAACCTATAGATATTCAATATTCTCAAGTGTATCTAAAATGAGAGAGCCTTGCCTCTTATTTATACTCTCCAAGTAGCTTCCTAAAAAACATGTTCTAGGTCACTTGGCCCCACATTCTTTATTTTAGGGTCAACCCACTTCTAATTTCTCCATTAAATTTATGATTGAAATAATTCATTTTGTATTAACTTTGAATTATAATACACTCATTACTTCACTTTATTATTTACCTTTTAAAATCTCTTAAACCACTTTGACTACTTTGACCTTTTGGGGCTTCTAGATGACATATGAGGGTTGTCCAACTTCATAAGGCCATAACTATTAAATCGTGAGGAGTTATGCAACGTTCCACATACCAAAAAAAATAGAATGACATGTAATATCCATATATAATAGTATTATCTTCAAATATATCATAGTTCATACCATTACCCATCAAATAAACTTGGGTCCATTACCCAAACCTGGGGTCTCCAACTTCTCATGGCCATACCTCTCTAATCATGAGGAGTTATGTGACGCTCCACATACCACCGAAATGGAATGACAAGAACTATACATATATGATAGCTTCCCTGAATAATTAACTATCCGTCATCTCATTATTTCACAATTAAGCATGGGTTCTCTTACTCCACAAAGCGTCTTCCCGTGAGGGTTTTCACCATAAGGGGACCACTTTGGAGTTCATCCATATTTACTTATTATCAACCACTAAAAAACAATAATTAGTCATATTTACATCAAACAATATTGGGTCCATTACCCAAACCTTTGTGCTACGAGGCTTTGTTCAAGGGTTGACATCAATGACAACCAACCTTAATCAACAATCTCCCCCTTTGACATTGATTGCAACACTCTGATGCAATATTGAAATCATATCACTCATGCTCCCCCTGGAACCATGCCTCTGTCCTCTGCATATGATAAATATTCTCCCCATAGAACCATGCCTCTGTCCTCTGCATCTGATAAATTTTCTCACCCTAGAACCATGCCTCTGTCCTCTACATTCGATAAATCTCTCCCCCTTTGTCATCAATGGAAAAGGTATATTTCCATTCGGGGTTGCTCCCCCTTACCGAACTGTCCTTTTATGGTGCTTCCACATGTACATCTAAGACATATAAGATAAGAATGCAAAAAGCATTCATTTTGGAGTGGAAATAACTCCAAGTCTTTGGTAAATATGTTCAAGGCTTCCCGTGGAAGTGGTTTTGTAAAGATGTCTTCCACTTGTTCTTTTGTGCCCACATACTCAACTCTGATGTTCTTTTCTACAACCTGTTCCCGTAGAAAGTGATACTTGATTGGAATGTGCTTCATCTTGGAGTGGATCTCCAGGTTTTTTGAGGTACTGATGGTGCTTGTATTATCACAATATATTTGAATGTGCTCATCAAACTCAACCTGTATATCTGTCAAAGTTTGTTTCATCTAAAGAACCTGTGTACAACATGTTGTTTCTGCAATATACTCTGCCTCGGCTATAGATAGAGATATTGATTATTGTTTCTTGGTCATCCATGATACTAAAAACTCACCCAAGTAGAACGTTGCTCCATTAGTGCTTCGTCGGTCATCAATACAACCTTCCCAATCTGCGTTGGTGTAGGCAATTAGTGATAGATACTTTCCGTTTGGATTCCATAGCTCAAACTCTTTTGTTCCTTTAAGATATCTAAAAATCCTCTTCACTACTAATACATGTGATTCCTTTGGTGCTTCTTGAAATCATGCCACCTGTCCAACTTCTTGCATTACATTTGGTCTGGATGTTGTCACATACAATAGGCTGGCAATCATTGACCTGTATTGCCTTTGATCTATAGACTTTGAATCATCATCTTTTCTCAACTTGCAATTGGTTTTCATGGGAGTGACAACTGCTTTGCAATATTCCATTCCAAACCTCTTTAGCATTTCTCTGATATACTTGGTTTGAGAAATAAAAATTCCTTGGTTGCTTTGATGTATCTAAAGTCCCAGAAAGAAGGATAGTTCTCCAAGTAGCGACATTTCAAATTCTTTTTGCATATCTTTTGCAAATTTTCGGTTTAACCTATCATCATCACTACCAAAAATAATATCATGAACATAAACTTCAATTAATAAAATATTACCTTGACTTACCTTGATGTAGAGGTTGTTGTTTGCACTTCCTTTTCTGAACTCTTCCTACTGTAGATACTTATCTAGTCTAGAGTACCATGCTCTAGGAGCCTGTTTTAGACCATACAAGGCCTTCTTTAATTTACACACATAATCTGTGTTCTCAGACAACTGAAATCCTTCCGGTTGTTCAATGTAGACTTCTTCTTCAAGTTCCCCATATAGAAAAAATGATTTTATGTCCATCTGATATACTTTAGCATTTTGGAGCATGCATAAGCTAAAAGTAAACAAATTTCTTCCATTCTGGAAACTGGGGCAACTGTCTCTTCAAAGTCATTTCATTCAATCTGAGCATATCCTTTACGTACCAATCTAGCTTTTTTCCTTGTAACTTGTCCATCTTCATTCAATTTATTTATGAAAACTGACTTTGTGCCGATTAAATTCTTATTCTTTGTTCTCGAAACTAATTCCCAAGTGTCATTTTTCTCTATTTGATCCAATTCTTCATCCATGGCCTTATTCCAAAATTCATCCTTGTTGGCATCTTCAAAATCATTTGGTTCAATTGTAAATAAGAGTGCTAGATGCGTTTATTCTGGTGAACAAATTCTTCTTCTAGTCTCAACTCCTGCATCTTTGTTTCTGATAATATGATCTGAAGGATGATTCTTTTGTACTCGTTTACTAGGTGTCTTTGGAGATACTTGTTGATATTTCTCTTATGCTTCTGTCAGATCCTCTTCATCTTCCTCTTCTACTTCTTTTTCATCTTCTGGTTTTTCTTATAAGGGATGTTTTATTGATCCATTTTCTTCCTTTGATTCTAGTCTGCCTGTTTCATCAATTGTGACATTGATGCTTTCCACAAATTTGTTCAAGCTTAGATTATAACACTTGTATGATTTCCTTGTACTTGAGTAACCAACAAGTACTCCTTTGTCGACACAATTTTTAAACTTTCCCATTCCTCCATATTCTCTTTTAATATAGCATTTGTTTCCAAAAACTCTGAAGTGTTTTACATTTGTTGGTATTCCTTTACATAGTTCGTAAGGAGTTTTGTCAGTGTTGTTTCTGAGCATTACTCTGTTTTGAACGCAAACTACTGTATGCATTGTTTGTTTCCAAAAAATATCTGTCAATTTGTAATCCATTAGAATTGTTTGAGCCATTTCCTGTGTAATTATCATCCATTACAATAATGTTCCTTTTTATTTGAACCACTCTCTGAACCAATATATGAATCCATTCTCTTATCCACTATCATATATCTATCCAAACTTGCTAAGTGTTCTTACGAATCCATCTCTGTCCATACTATCCAAGAATCTACTTGCACAACTGTCCTTAATCCTAACCCATTTATCATTATACTATCAAATTGTACTTCTGCTAACTGATTGCTCTGAATCTATCTTCTCAAACTCTAGACGTTGCTCGAAGGATGGTTCTTTTTTCTATCACATCTATCGCATAGACTCCCCCTGTCTAATATTAATATTAGTTGGGAGTGTCTAAGCCAGATGGATTAGAACAATTATTTCTCTGATGTGTATTCATCATCATCTTCATTGTTAGATTCATCATCATCTTTATGGGTAGATTCATTATCTCTCTGAGCTCTAACTTCTTTCTTTTTGTATGTGGATTCATCTTTCACTACAATGACTGAAAGTACAATCTCTTGAACCTATTCCTTATTTACTTTCCCTTCCTTTCTTTCATTTATTTTCTAAACCTTTCTGTATCTGACATCTTTCTTTTTCTCTGTATAATTTTCTTCATCTCGTTTTATTATCAATATTGTGATCTCTAGTACCTGGTCTTTGTTCACCTGTTCTTCTTGTTTTCTTATCCATACTTTCTTATATCTGATATCAGTATTTTATTTCATGGAAGTATCGATGCTTCTACAATCACTGGCTATGTGTCCATAGTTATGAAATTTGTAACACTCAATGTTACATGCAGCCGCATAGGCACTTCTTGCTTGAACATCTCTTGTATAATCCCTACAATTTGCAACCTTACACTCCAATTTAGTACAATAAAAACAATGACTATAAAATAAATTTGCATACCTGAGAGTGAATGATCTTCTTTGTGGCATAATCCTTCTGAATTTTTTTCTTGACTGATCATGATCATGATTGAAGCTTCTGTGTCGCTTGAACATGGATGGTCCCCTTGAAGATGTATCTTTAATAGTTTTCTTAGATTCTGGTGAATCATGATTCCTTCCTTTGAGTACTTCTGCATAACTCTTTCTATTTTCTTCATTCTTCTTTTCTAGTAACCTAGAGTTCTTCTCTTCATTCTCTATAATTGATGTGGATGTTTTTGTCTCTTCAACATTCATGTTGATATTGACGATTTTACTTCTCAATGTGACAAATTCTTCTTCAAGCTTCTCAACCTCTTCTTCTTTCTTCATTATCTGAGAATTCATGACTTCTTTTGTTATTTTCACTTCTTCAAGCTAAATTTTTAATGTGATTATTTATTCTTCAAGTCCTTTATTTTCTTGACCAAACTCTGCCTCAAGCTAGTTTAGATCATTAGTTCTTCCTTAATATGATCTGTCAATATCTTGTCTCTCATTTGTTCTTCTTCCTTCCGTGTTGCTATGTTGGTTTCCAAACACTTCTTTTGATATTTAAGATTTTCTTCGATCTTTCTGGATTCTTCTAGTTGAGTTCTTAAGTTCGTGATGACCTATTGGGCTTCTTAAAAAATGTGAACACTTTCCTTTTGTTTTGTCAATTATTTCTTGAGTGAATTTTTTTCTTCTCTTAGTTCATATAAATCACTAATCAATTATTCTTCATAATTGTCTTCCTTTTCAATTATTTTTCTTGTCTCATTTCCTTCATGGAATTCTATTTCAATATGTTCATGTTTTTCAAAATTAACACAAAACAACATACCTCTGGTGATTATGTACTCTTCATCTTCTAAATCTTCTTGACATGGTGAACACAATTCTTCTTGATTTGTATCTGCATCTTTTTTGACATTTTCTGGATCTGTGATGGGTGAAGAATATATGTCATGTAACTTATCCCGAAGTTCTTTTGTTGATGAACATTTATCAACCTTTTCTCTTATTGGATTAGGTAATCCTTCTGAGATGAAATCCATTGCTATCTTGTTATTCTTCCTCAATTCCTTCTTGGTTGCAGTGTTTTCCCTTTTTGAACTATCATATCCTGTAACAATTGATAGCCAAATATAATGTCCCTGTGCCTATAAAAATACTTTTGTCCTTATGCTCCACATCTCATACTAAAAACCATTATGACCATTAAACATTGGTACTCCATTCTCAGAATAATCCATGATTTCCTTCCAGTGGTTAAATTGTTTCCTTAAGGAACCAGATCTGATACCAATTGTTGGATTAGTAAGAGGGGGGGTGAATAAATAATAGAGCAATTTAATCCTTTTTAACCATATAATCCAAGTGTTATATCAATGAAGCATTATCATCCAATAACTGTAGAGTAAATAAGCAATGAAAAAATGCACAAACATACACATACACAGTACACCAATGTTTTACGTGGAAACCCAAGTTGGGAGAAAACCACATAATGCGTTTTCTTATATGTTTTGAAGAATTAAATTCATTGGAAGAACCAACTTCCTTTGTTTTCCAATTGCAACTGGAAGGAGGTTCCAACCCCCTAGTTTCTTAGGCTACAACCTGAGGGAAGCTCCAAATCCCCAATTCTCTAGCTACAACCAGAAGGAGGCTACAACCCCCTATGTTCTCTGGCTACAACTGGAAGGTGGATATAACCACCTATCCTTTCTCTGTCCAACCACCCTGAAGTAGAAGTAGAATCATGGAACCACTATCACACTATCACTGTGAGATATACCATTGTAAACCTGTACCATTAGATCTGAACCATGCATCAGCCTATACCTCAACGTGTAATCAATATGTACCATAAACAAGTGCATCAACCATGCACCAACCTATACCAAACAACTTGTAATCAACCAGTACCATAAAAAAGTGCATCCAACCATGTACCAAGTATGTAGCAATCATGTTCCAGCTACTCATCAACTATGACTCATTAATATGTACCACATCATCAACTATACACCTCATGTATGTGCCAACTCATCAACTACTTGTCTCAACCATGTACTCACCATGTACCTCAACCAAAACCCCTCATGAATTTCATCATCCAAATATGATTTGTAGATATGTAATAGACCTAGTGTATATGATCACATTCCTACAAACCTTCCTTAACTTTAACAACAAGAGACTAGCATTTTCATCAAACTTTCCTTTAGTCTCACAAGACTAGTTTTGGATTAGTCAACAACCCTAACTTGAAATAATCATAACTTTGTATTTGTAATGAATAAAAATATTAAAGTAATATAAAATGTTCTTTAGTGTGTTTAATGCAATTCCTCTAGGTTTCACTACTTGGAACCTCTTAGAAAAGGATTTATAGAAAAAATGGTGTACCTTGTTGAATTCTAACTTATTCTAGAGAGCGACCTTGTAGAGTGTGCCCCGCATGGAATATTTGTTGAATTGATCAAAAAATATTACAATGCATACTAAAGACTGTACCCTAACCAACACATTTGGTTTCATTGAATTTGGATCTGGTATGAAGAAATTATGACGTTGTTACTTGAAACACCTGTTTTTGACTAGTTTTAGGACTGGCTACAAACCCTACTTTTCACGGAGTGTAACTCCAAAAATACAATGACCCACAAGATGAATTTTTTACCATAGATACTTGGATATATTTTCTCAATGGAATATAAATTTCATGGTCTGATTCATTATAGAAAAAATGTTATAGCGAAAATGGTGAGATGACTTGTAAATAACATACCTTAGAAAGCACTATCAAAGGAATTTATCCTTCCTTGCATTTCGGCCTTCTTTTCTTCATCTTTCCTCCGAATTTCATCTTATATATCCTTGGTTACCTTAAATACCTATAGATATTCAATATTCTCAAGTGTATCTAAAATGAGAAAGCCTTGCCTCTTATTTATACTCTCCAAGTAGCTTCCTTAAAAACATCTTCTAGGTCACTTGGCCCCACTTACTTTATTTTAGGGTTAACCCACTTCTAATTTCTCCATTAAATTTATTATTGAAACAATTTATTTTGCATTCACATTGAATTATAATACACTCATTAATCCACTTTATTATTTACCTTTAAAATCTTTTAAACCACTTTGACTACTTTGACCTTTTGGGGCTTCTAGATGACATATGAGGGTCTTCCAACTTCATAAGGCCATAACTCTCAAACCGTGAGGAGTTATGTGACATTCCACATATCACCAGAAATGGCATGATATATACTGTCTATATAGAATAGTATTATCTGAAAATATATCATAATTCATACCGTTACCCATCAAACAAACTTGGATTCATTACCCAAACTTGGGGTCTCCAACTTCTCATGGCCATAACTCTCTAACCGTGAGGAGTTATGTGACATTCCACATACCAACAAAAATGGAATGACAAAAACTATACATATAGGATAGTTTCCTTTACAAATTAACAGTCCTTCATCTCATTATTCAACAATTAAGCATGGGTTCTCTTACTCCGCAAAGCATCTTCCCGTGAGGGCTTTCACCATAAGGGGACCACTTTGGAGTTAATCCATATATACTTATTATAAACCATGAAAAAAAATAAATGAGTCATATTTACATCAAACAATCATGGGTCCATTACCCAAACCTTTCTTTTATGGGAATTTCTTCAAGGGTTGACATCAATGAAAACCAACCTTAATCAACAATTGTAGCAAGAAGTGTTTTCTATTGGTTTTTGGTACTTTTCATGGAAGTAAGTTCCCTTGAGTTCTCATCAGACAAATTATTAGTTACCTGATCCAGAGAGACATTGATCAATGGATGTGATGCCTGATGGAATGATAACAATTAATGGGTACATTCCTTGGGTTGGGAAGGTCAAGAGGAAGATAGATTGTAATATCCCTAAGGCCGAACCCAATTGAAAATGTAAATACAAACGTACATAAGTTGGTGAGTTGATTTGATATCATTTTGGTATTCACATTCCATGGTGTAGCGTACACATATACTGCGCGGTAAATGACGAATTGGGTACATTCTAGGATACCGCGCACAACATATTAAGTGCACACGATATTGAGGCCAGGGAGCCTTTATGTAAATGATATGTTTTATAGGTTGGTGAGCGAGTATTATAAGCTAGGATGCTTATGTTTTGATTAGGTCGCAGAGCCTAGATGTTAAAGGTCAGTGCGCCTGCTTTTGTACATATCTCATATTTAATATAAGATACATTGTTGCACGTAGACCGACCACGATAAAAGAGATGGGGGACTAAACTCCACTAGTTAGGGAAAGGGAATGGGCTAAGTTAAGGAATATTATATTAATATTTATTAAATAAAAAAGTATGGATAATTATGTTATCCTAAGTTGTAATTTTGGGCCAAGTGGGCCGAAGTAGCTTCCAACATGACAAGTGTCAATTTGGGGGCATGCATACATATTGTTGGGACTTATCTCATTTTGGCAACTCCCACGTCATTCGAACCATCATCTTTCCCCTGAATCATCTATCACTGAGATCTACAATCAATCATCTAAGAGTATTGGAAGCTATGGAACGATCTATTGTATCTTCGTGACTTTACGTGAAACTATATCTAGAGCCTTCTGTTGGGTAATTGTTAGCTTGGGAGTGGGATTGAAGAAGTGGGTTGTCAGGCCCATGGGATATTGAAGAGGCGGGTTGTCAGGCCTGTGAGAAATTCTCTGGGTGAGAGAATTGTTGGGGATTGATTTCCTGAAGGTGCTGAACTACAGCTGCAGGGCTCCGAGACTTCCTATCTAGCCTATTGTTGAAGCCTTGGAAGGGAATTGGGGTAGCCGAGGGACTTCTAAGAAGAGAAGGGACACACTTCCTTTGGTGGGATAGGAATGTGGGGAATGAGGGACTGTAGGTTGTTAGTTGAGTGAGCACCTGAGACAAATTATTTCCTATTGTTCATGATCCTATAGCCTGGTTAGGAACCCCTTTACCTGGGTGGAGTTTAGCCCCAACTCGGGGGTGACTCACGATTGAGAGTGATGAACAGTGTGGTCTAAGACTGGGAGGTTCATGGAAGGTTTGCACACAGTTGGTGATATTCTCACAAAGATAAGTGTCAATTGTGTGATTAATTTACATGTTGCATTGTTATTCATGTGTTATTTTTATGGGTTTATCCTATGCGTGATTATAATTGTCTGTATGCTTATGGGTATTGCATGTATATGTTTACTGCTATTTAAGTGTAAATTCATGCATTTACATAGCGTATTTGTCTTTTCATGTTTTATATGTATTAATCTTCCGTAATATTTCTGTGTGTGCATATGTTTTAATTGCATGCAACTAGAAAATTATATGAGACATAACTTAGTTAGGATCCTAAGTATGTTACAGTACATTCCACACAGAGAACAAATGTGTTCTCTGGTGTAGCGTGGCTTGACATGAATGGTCAAGGACTTTTCAAATTGGTATTTGAGCATGAAAGAGTGTTCACAATTGGCATGGCTTGGCCTGTTCAAGGCTAGGAATGTTACAAAGACGCTTTCAGAGCTAAGTAAAGCATCTGAGGAGTGGCATGTACCAGCCGGTGTGAGGCCGAGGTGTGTTCAAAATTGGTATCAGAGCTTCAGATTTCAACACTGAGCTTGAATGGGCCGAGAAATTTGATTTGAAGAAAAATGTCACAGAGGATTTAACTCGAAGTGGCCAAATTTTAGTTGTAGAGAGTCCATGGAAAAAGGTAACAACAACTAGGCGAAAATGGGGAAAAGCCCCAATTACCGTGGGTGGATTCATGAGAAAATGGAGAAATTCAGCCAAGTGATGATTTATTACTAATTTAATA
>ML804868.1:0-14127 GCA_009831015.1 Picea engelmannii | reverse complement strand
GAAAGGAAGGAAACGATATATATTTATATTATTGTAGATCTAATACTTTTCGATCCTTTTTGTAAGAAAACACTCAGAATTTGAAACAAAACTTTCAATCTAAAGAGTAATCATGGGAATTAAATTATAGAGTAGGGTGAGACCCAAACGATGATCGATTAAACATTCATTTCATTACTTCAATGAATAGGGTAATCATGTACATAAATAGTTGCAAGAGTTATACTATAATAAATGGACCCAAACTTTAAGTTACATTTGGGAAATGTTTCCCCTTTCCAAGCCCGATAGGAAACTAAGGAAACGATATTGAATGACCACATTTAAATTTGCAACATGGACTATTCGAACTCTTGAAGGGTTATAGAAGGGAACTCGAATAACTTTTTCACTGAGCATGCGGATGATCATTTGAAACCTTTGTGTAGATGAAAACCTAGAAGAATCACCAATTACGAATATTAGAAAATTATATACAAAGAAAATTTAAGAAGAACATGAATAGAGTGATAATGTTTATTAATGCATCATACCAGGACATTACTTAACCTATGATTCACGACACATGACTTCTTTTCCTTGTCACTTTCCATCTAGACAGATGCCTAGGGTCGAGGGTGGATGGTGCAATGACTCACTGATGGGTACCCTCACATCAAATAGGGCCCATCATTAGTGATACGTTTCAATTCTTAAAAAAAAATTGATTTATACTGCATAAGGAAACTCTTTACACAATGTTCATAGACAATGAAAGTACAGTAACCGAATATACTAAGTCCCTTGTATACATGGATGGAATATGATATATTAAGCGCAAATAGATCTTAAATCCTACATTTAAACCAGGAGAACATCTAACTGTTCAACCTAGTCTTCCTGATAACCAGTTTGCACAGAATCATGTAAGTCAACAAGTAATGCATAGATGCTTCGAACAAAATTTTGTAGAGAATAATTCTTTGAAAGATGAGAGATACAAAGAAAGAGAAACATAGATTAAATCCCAATTGAATCTGTTTGACACTATGGAGGTAGAGTCTCCCTGGTACTAGTCAAGGAAAATAATTCACACAGTAGGATTACTTTTCCAGACTCACGATTCTTTTTTAGTTATGAACCCTGGCTTACAACAGGGAGTCTACAAAACCCTATATCCCGAACTTGGGTGTATGAGGCTATCATTTCTTCTCCTTAACCAGAGGAGAAACATCGACAACCTCAAGGAAAAATTGCTTCCCCTGGACTAAGGGTGACTCCGAAAGAAATATAGAGGAGTTACCCGAAAGGGAGAACTCAACTAGAATGAAAAAAAAGGGACACGACGATGACTACAGAATGACAAAATACTTAATGTTTCCAAAGAATATTCCACCTTATTCAATCTTGGTATTAGTTTTAAGGAAGAACTTACGAGGGTTCCGCACGTCGTCGGTTACATACATGGAGCGGCTACCATGGCAATAAAATTCGCCTCTAAAAAATGTGATATACATAGCCTCTTCGTAAAATCCATAAATGTTAAACTGTGAAGCTACTGCAACCCTAAGTGATGCCTTGATGCATCAGAGTAAATGAGGAGAGTGTGGAGGAAGGTTAGCCATGTGACAATGGCAGAGTCAGTGTGACACCTTGGGTATAGAGCCTGGTAAATACAATGGAATTCATAGGAATGTCGTGATAGTGGACCATCCCTTCCACTTAAAGAATGTCATGATTTGACACCCTCATGACTCGATGGAAGTTATATCCCATTCACACCCTCTATGTTAGCTGGAGTCAGCAGTTTGATCCTAGTTGTTCAATTTCCACTGGCATTTGGATTTAGAACTTTCATTACAATCAACCACCAGTTCTAAGAACAATTAAATAATCAGTACTTGGTAGTTATGCTAGTTCTCTGGTATTTAAAACTCGACCCCATGAATATTATGGATAGGAAGTAGTTAAAGTCTCCTAGGGTTAAAATCAACCAGTGGACTTGTGCACAAATATGGAGCCTTATGTTAAAGGCGACTTTTAGCATGAATTATAAGAATACACTTATATATGTAGCCTTATACACATATAGGTAACTAATAAAGGTAGAAAGGGATTTGCTAAAGCCTTGGGAGTTTTCCTCATAACCTTTCTACTNATGGAGCCTTATGTTAAAGGCGACTTTTAGCATGAATTATAAGAATACACTTATATATGTAGCCTTATACACATATAGGTAACTAATAAAGGTAGAAAGGGATTTGCTAAAGCCTTGGGAGTTTTCCTCATAACCTTTCTACTTGTGGTAAGGCAAGATGATATAGATAGGATATCTTGTGGTAAGTATAAATTTAGGAATTTTATAACAAGATTTTTATAATAGAGTTTTATAGAAAGCTTTTATTACAAAGTTTCAAAACAGAGTTGACAATGGAGTTTTATAACTAGGACCCCTTCTTCTACCAAGAAATTATATACATATAAAAAAAAACAATTATGGTAAATATGAGGTTCATTACATATGGTATCGGAGCCAAGGTTACAACACTTGGACCTTGAACAGGGCCACCTGATTACTTAGCATATAATTTTGTTTATATAAACCTAATCAACCTTTATTGTTGCAAATAGAAAAGCCTTTTTTTGTTTTGTGTTAGTCATGTCTGCACAGGACAATGAAAAAATCAGAATTGATAGGAATCTCGAACAAAGACTTCCTGAAAATCAGAGACATAATAGTGATGGAAGCACACCTACTAAAGTTGTGGAAACAATGAGGAATCTCATTGTTGAGCTACAATTTTTCAAAGCTGACAATGAGAAACTAAAGAAAGCACATCAGGATAAACAAGAAATAAATGAAGTCCTACTGTGCAGTATAGTGACAAAGAAAATCCAAAAGGATGATAAAAATGAAGAAGAGGTCAGAAAAACGTCCTCCAATAACTTTGGGCTTGAAGCACAAAAAGGAGATTGTTCGTCTGAAGGTACACCTTCAGCTGAGGACAAAACAGAAACATACAAAAAGAGAAAACAAGCAGATCACCTTGAAGGAGAATTTAATAAAATTAAACCTGCTACCTTTGATGGAGAATCCAGAACAGCGGAGGAAGTTGAAGCATGGCTATTATACATCAAAAAATATTTTCAGATATACAACTATTCCAACAATATGAAATTCAAAATGGCCATTTACAATCTGAAAGGAAAAGACAACATTTGGTGGCAAGATCTAAAATTGGCTAAGGGCTTAAAAGAGAAACATATGGAATGGTCTGACTTCAAGAAATATTTCAAGAAACAGTACCTATATGAAATATACTATGAAAGGAAAATGAAAGAATTTTATGAGTTAGGACTTGGTCATATGATAATGGAGGATATTATAAACAAATTCTTGGAATTACTAAGGTTTGTACTTTATATCCGGGAGGACAAGGTAAAAATCAAGCAGTTCCTAAGTTGTTTACCACAATCCTACAGGGACAAAATTGAGTTTGACAACCCCAAGTCCTTGAGTGAAGTATTAAGGAAAGCACAAATGTGATATGGCTAGTAAAAACAACGGGTAGAGTTTCCCAAAGCTTGAAAGGATAGGAAAAAAAACCGAATGAACCAGCGGAAAAAGGGATACCAGCCAACTCCTTATCGGAATGCAAAAAAAATATTTTTTAGCAAATACTTTCACTCCAATTATCCAAGTATGAAAGGCAGTAGTAAACCAGTAAATCTAGGAGCAAAGAAGTTTGGGGACAGTCCCCATGAACCATTGAAGTGCTGGAAACATGGAGAACCTCATCTAAGGAGGAACTGTCCATGTATAAATACATCAAACATAACTGTAGTTCATAATTTGTAGGAAGCCTTGACAGTGGGTGATGTGGGAAAAATCCTGCACCGAATAAATGCAATCATAGATGGTCGACAAGTTGACCACCAGTTCTCGGTGGTGGAAATCGAAGGTAAAATTAATAACACTCGAATTTTTGTTTTAATTAACCCTAGAGCTAGGCTAAGTTATATCACTCCTGGTGTGGTAGAGTCAAATAAACTTCAGAACGTGAAACATGTAAAATCATGGCAGGTACAACTAGCAACAAGAACAAAAAGGAAAGTGGTTGACTTTATTTTTCATTTTGAGTTCAGTTTAGATGGTCAAAACATAAGAACAAATCTGAGCATTCTACCACTAGGATTTTATGATGTGATTACTGGAATGGATTGGTTGGAAAAGCATAAAGAAGTTCTAGATTTTTATACAAAGACACTTAATTATAAAGACAATTATGACACTACTAGAACAACCCAAGGTATACCAAAACCAGTATCAGTTAGACAAGTCACAACAATGCAATTCAAGAAATGCATAAGAAAGGGTTGTCAAGTTTACACCATACAAATAATGAATCTGTTAGAAAAAGAAGATAATACCAACTTGGAAGAATTTGTTGTCCTATGTGAATTCAAAGACGTGTTTGTTGATGAGATACTTGAATTACCTCCTAGAAGGGAAATAGACTTCTCCATAGACCTGCAACCCCTATCTCTAAAGCACCTTACCAAATGAGTTTACCAGAATTGAAAGAATTAAAAATACAACTACAAGAATTGTTGGACAAAGAGTATATCAGACTGAGTGTTTCAGCATGGGGATCACCAATCCTCTTTGTGAAAAAGAAAGACGCTACTCTAAGAATATGTATTGATTATATAGATAATTGAACAAAGTGACTATTAAGAAAAAGTACCCCTTACCTAGGATAAATTATATGTTCAATCAAGTGGGTGGGGCCAAGATCTTTTCGAGGTTGGATTTATGATCGGGGTATCATCAAGTTAGGATAAAATATGAGGAGATAAGAAAAACAACTTTTTGAACAAGATATGGACAAAGATGATTTTAGGGGCTAAATTTCACTCATGGGCTAATTTTCCATGTTTTTTCCAAAAACGAGATTCGTTATTTTAAAAATAATTCACCCAAATTCTATAGGATAAAATTATTTTACCTTAAAAATCGCAATTTTTTTATAAAAGCTATATAAAATCCTTAGAAATTTGAATATTTTTACAAAAATATCACCAATCATTTATAGTTGTCATATGAAGGATTAGTAATATTCTCCAAGGTTTCTACATTTTAAAATAAATTTCCATCCTTAAAATCATCCCTAGATATGGACACCACGAATTCATAGTCATACCTTTCGGACTCACTAACGCACCAACCACATTCATGTGTCTGATGAACATTATTTTCAGTCAATACTTGGACAAGTTTGTACTTGTATTTATCGACGATATTCTGGTCTATTCTAAAACAAAAGAAGAACATGAAGAACACTTAAGAATAGTTCTGCAAACTTTAAGAATACACAAATTGTATGCCAAATTTGATAAGTGTGATTTTTATCGAAAGAAAATACAATACCTAGGACATGTAATTTCTGCAGAAGGCATTGCAGTCGACCCTAAGAAAATAAAATCCATCAAGGAATGGCCAGTACCTAAGGATGTAGAAAATATCCGGTCATTCATGGGAATCGCTGGATATTACCATAGATTTATAGAAGGGTTTTCCAAAATAGCTTACCCTATCACATCACTACAAAATTGTAATGTCCCCCACCTCTTAGAGAGGAGATGAGGAGACTTAGTGGCCTGGGCACCCCCACTAGGTCATAGTCTTACACTGAAGGGGGAAGTCAATGAAGCTAAAGTTATATTTTTAAGTTGACTTAAGAAAGGAAAAGGGGATTAAAGGTAAAAGATAACTCAACAAAAGTATAGAAGATTAACCCTGGGAGTTAACCTAAGTCAACAGAGAATTATAAGGAAAAGGTATAAGTAAGAGGTTGGGGTGCACCTATTATTCATTCTAGTTTTGGATTAGCATTTTCTATTGCTCTTGAGCATTCAGTTTGGGGGTTTTTCTATACAAACCCTTGTGAGAAACTCAGTGGTGAAATATCCACTCACCTTGTTCCACAGCTTGGTCTCGGGGATGAAAGACTCCTCCACACCATTCTAGTCTCAGCTCATCTCCATCTAGCACTTCAGAAGGTAGAAGGCCGTGTTGTTCTTGTGATTCCAGCAAGGGCACACCATTATCTAGAGGGAAGTTTGATCTAGCTTACCCAGAGGGCCTGGGGCCATTCCGACACATGGGTTTTGCTTGCAGGGGCATGATCATTAGTTTGAGGAACTTTTTGGAGAGTTATCATCCTCATATCATTATCTATAGATTGGGATGTCTTGGAGCCATAGGGGGCGTCCTTTCGATTAAGAAAAAATCATATATAGAGAGATCTGCTTGTGATTTGGTTCTAAAACTTCTCCCATGGGATTTTCTTAGCCCGATCTACATTACAGGAGAGTTTCAAGCCATTTGGAGTTGTATTTCTTGAAGGACAAGTGCATTGGGGTTTCAGCTATTCATGAGGGTGAAACTCCCTTAGGATATTCAACAGTTGGAGGGGTTAAACTTGGACGTTGGGCTTGAAACTTTGGGAGGAGGTTCCCACTGCCCCAATCTATCATTGGGATGAGTTTGAGCTCATTTGGAGGATCTTGCCATCAGGGCCAAATTCTTGAGGGTTTCAATCTTCATTTCGAGTGTGGCACTCTTCAGCTAGAGGGTTTTGACATCGAAATCTATTGGGTATTGGTATTCATTACTTATTCAACCTTTGGAGGCTTCGTTTGCATCGGTAGAGAATTTTGTAGCAGCTCATACTTGTTATCCATTATTGATCGTACGACCATTTGAAGTTTATGCCAGATCGACCATCTATTGTATTGTTTCTGCATAATAAAAAGGTCAGATCTTGCTTGTGCCTCTATATCTTCATTGTGTTATGATATTCATGTGTTGGATGAATATTGTATGCACTTAATAACTCAATAAACACCTACACAACAATAAATCAGTGGTAGTTAGTGATACCAAGCAAAACATTTGGCTTGGGATCATTACAGTGGTATCAGAGCTTCAATCCTCCAAACCTATGGAGAGATCGATGCATGCAAAGGTACAATGGAATTGTTATGGTTTGGAGGAAGAAAAACAACAGTGAAAGAGAGGCAAAAATGGAAGGGTCAAGGGATGACCACGACCCTCATGGCTTGTCTTTCTTAGTAGATGAAATTGGTAAGTTCCAACAAAACATGAACCGCATAGAAAGCACCTTGGTCCAATAGTTGGATGAGTATCAGGAAACCAGCAGAAGGGGACAGGCCGAAATTTTTGAAACCTTGAAGAAAGTTGATGAGAAACTACAAAATATGAACGAGAACCAATCTAGGATAACTGACCTTCTGATGCAAGTAACCCATCGAGGAAAGGATCCTGATACGTATGGGAATAAGGAGGTTGGGGGTTTCGGTGGAACCCATGAGGAAGTCAGATATAACCCAGAGAAAGCATTGGGATCCAAAGGAAGTCTGGGAGGTGGCACGTCCCATGGGAAGATGGGTAGCATGGCCAATCATAGGCCATACATGTCAGTTTTAACAGATGAACAGCTAGACCAACACTCAGGTAGTAGAGCTAACCCTAGACCATACATGCCCACATTCACAAATGAGCAAGGGCAACATGAACAGGTTGAATAATTTGTGGAACAATCGGCCAGGAGTACCAAGGAATACTACAACTTGGATATGAGAGTTCAAAGATAGATGTCCCTAGACCAGTATTTTCAACTCAGGTTTAGAAACCAGACTAGGATGAACCATAGGCGTAGCTTTGAGTTTGAACGAAGGGCAGCGAAGATAGAGATTCCATACTTTGATGGTACGGCCAAGATGATTGCATAAGCGTGGGTGCAGAAGCTGGATACTTACTTGCAGCTTAACCCCATGAGAGAGATGGAGGCCATCAAGTTTGCCACTTTGTACTTGGATGGAAAGGCCCATGACTAGTGGTATCATGGGCTCACCACACTCAGCCACAACCAGATTGTATCCTATACAGAATTCACTTAGAGGCTCATTGATAGATTTGATTAAGGAGATCCTGAGATACATGTTCAAGAGCTCACCCAACTCAAGAAAATAGGTACGATTGAGGCATACATTGATGAATTCCAAAGGTTGGTAGTGATGGTGCAAGATATGTCCCTGACCAGGCTCATGATTCTTTTCACAGAAGGGTTGATGGAACCCTTGAAGGGTTGGGTAAAGGCCTTCAAGCCTACTAACCTACAGGAGGCCATTTGGAAGACGAGGGATTTGGGTCTAGCTGCTAAACCAAAATTCATACCCAGAACTCCTCTTAACAATGGTGGAAGAGATCAAAGGCCTCTAATAAACTAGGGAGGACGTTACCCCGAGGGTTATGACAGGGGTCATGGCATAATAGATAACACCAGGAGAGAACTGAGAAGGAAGCAACTCTTCTTCACATGCAAAGAACCATGGAATCCCTCCCACAAGTGCATGGAACGTGTACAGGTACATTACATTGAGGTCACTTCAGATAACGAATAAGAAGATGAGATTGGATAGATACAGAATATGGAGGCAAAAACCACTGAGGCAACAGAAGAAGAGAAAATTACAGGACATAATAGTATGGCCACCTTGGCATCTATCAGTGGAGTTCCCAGGTATAACACTTTCTGAATGAGGGGGGTCTTGCAGGGTTAGAGAGTCTTGGTATTGATTGATGGAGGAGCTTCCCACAACTTCATTGATGTAGAATTGTTTAAGATAAGACACATACCCATAGTATAATTTGAAGGATTCAAAGTAGAGGTTGTAGGAGGAAGCACCATGCCTTGCGACAGATATATTCCAGGCCTAAAGCTTACCTTGGGAAGGCATGAGTTGACACATGAAGTCTATGTCATGGAACTTCCAGATACCAACATCATCTTAGGAGTTCAATGGATCAACACATTAGGGCCTATCACCACCAACTCCAAAACGATGGAAATGTCATTCACAGAAGAGGGTGGACGAAAGGTTGTGCTTCGGGGCATGACAGGGAATGTTGCAAAGGTAGTCACGACCAAGAGAATGGAAGCCATATTCCAGAGAGATGAAATAGTATATGCATCCAAATGCAGGGTTGTGATAGGTGTGGATGAACAGGGCAAGGTTAATTACACTCCAGAAATCAAGGAAATCCTTGAAAAACACCACAAGGTGTTTGGGCCTATTCCTCCGGGGGTTCCACCGGATAGAGGATTTGAGCACATTATTGAGCTAGAATAAGGGGCCAAACTAGTGATCACCACACCATGCAGACATCCCAAGAAGTACAAAGATGAGATATACAAGGCCATCAAGGAACTTCTGGACATGGGACACATCCGTCCCAGCAGTGGTCCTTTCTCTTCTTCAGTAGTGTTGGTGAAGAAGAAGGATGGCACTATGATGATGTGCATTGACTTCATGGCCTTGAATAAAAAGAACATCAAAAAAAGGTACCCAATACCAAGGATTGATGAACTGTTGGACAAATTTCATGGGGCCGTCTACTTCACTAAGATTGACCTTCGTTCTGGCTACCATCAAATCAAGATGAGGGAGGAAGACATCTCAAAAACAACTTTTAGATGTTACTACGGTCATTATGAGTTTCTGGTGATTCCCTTTGGGTTAACCAATGCCCCTGCTACAATCCATTCATGTATGAACCATGTATTCAGTAAGTAGCTAAGGAAGCACCTGTTAGTATTCTTTGATGACTTGCTTATCTACAACAGGACATTGGAGGAGCATCTTAGGCATTTGGATCAGATTTTGTCAATTATGGAAGAACAGTCGCTATATGCTAAGGATTCCAAATGTGAGTTTGGAATGACAGAGGTCTTTTATCTAGGACACATTATCAGAGAAAAAGGGGTGCAAGTGCATTAGGAGAAAATTGAATCCATCATGGAATGGCCCACTCCTAAGACACTCACAGAATTGAGAGGATTTCTGGGAATGTGCTCATATTACAGGAAATTTGTCAAGGGGCTCTCTCAATTATGTGCACCTTTGAGTGATTTTATTAAGAAGGGAGCATTCAAGTTGGACGAGGAGGCTCAAAAAATGATGGACAAGATGAAGAAGGTGATGAGTACGTGCCCAGTCTTAGCCCTTCCAGATTTTAGTCTTCCATTTAACTTGGAGTGTGATGCATCAGGGGAAGGAATAGGGGCTGTATTGATGCAAAAGAGGCACCCTCTTTCATATGAGAGCTAGAAACTTCGGGGTCCTGAGCTACTCTACAACATTTATGATAAAGAAATGTTGGCTATCATGCATGCACTAGCCAAATTTCGACAATACTTGGTAGGTGCTCGGTTCATTGTCAAGTCAGATCATAATAGTCTCAAATACTTATTGGAACAGAAGGACTTGAACGAGAGGAAAAAAAAATGGGTAAGAAGAATACAGGCCTATGACTTTGACATTGAGTTTGTCAAAGGAAAGAATAATGTGGTGGCGGATGCCTTATCCAGGAGACCATCCATCCTTGCCATAACAGGGATAACAGTTGATTGGAAAGACCAACTAGTGATGAAGTATGCAGAGGATCAGTTTGTGTGCCAACTACTGGATGGACAGGTACAAGATGAAGATTTAAAGTTTATTAATGAACTCATCTACTACAAAGACCGAATCTTCTTGGTTTCTAGGTCAGCCTTCAAGGCCAAGGTATTGCAGGCATGCCATGACTCACTAATGGCGGGACATCAGGGGATCAACAAGACGTACCGGCAGGTGAGAGAAAGATTCTCTTGGAAAGGGCAGAAGGAGGATGTGATTAGGCACATCAAAGAGTGTGTGACATTTCAGGAAAACAAGAACAAGCACACACACTCCATGGGACTCTTACAACCCTTTCCCATTCCAAAGCACAAATGGGAAAGAATATCCATGGATTTCATCACCGGGCTACCAAAGACGCAAGGAAAAGACTGCATATTCATAGTGGTGGATAGGTTAATGATTTTTTCACACTTCTTTGCCATAGCTACTGACATCAGTGTAGCACAAGTGGCCGAACTATTCTTCAGGGAGATTTTCAAGTTGCACAGCCTCCCCAAGACCATTTTCAGTGATAGGGATAGCAGGTTTATGAGTACTTTCTCACAGGAGTTATTCTAGTTGGTTGGTATGGCCTTGACCCGTAGCACCAAATATCACCCGCGGATAGATGGGAAAACATAGCTAGTTAACAAGTGGGGGGAAGGCTATCTCAGAAACTATGTGGTAGGGAAACAAAAGGCATGGGTCAGATGGTTACATTTGGGAGAATATTGCTACAATACCACACAACATATGTCTATTGGCATGTCTCCATTCAGAGCTTTGTATAGCTATGATCCCTTGCCATCTGTAGAGATTGCATTCAGAGATAACAGGGAACTGATGGTATAGGATTGGATATAGCAGAGCCAAGACATTATCAGGGAATTGAAGGATCATCTACAGAGAGCACAAAACTAGCAGAAGGTCCAAGCAGACAAGCACATAGTTGACTGGACTTTTGAGGTTGGCGATTTAGTCTACTTGAGGTTGCAACCATATAGGCAGGCTTCCATTAAAAGAAGCGAAATGGAGAAACTATAGCCATGTTTCTTTCGACCCTATAGAGTCAGCAGGAGGATAGGGAGCATAGCTTACGAGATGGGGATTCCATAGGGTAGCAGAATTCACAACGTTTTTCATGTCTCGTGCCTTAAGAAATCCCTTGATCAACACATCATGCCTGTTGAGGTATTACCCCCCATGGATGAGGAGGGACAACTTGTTTTGATTCCAGAGGAGGTACTAGAAGTCCGAGATAAGAAGCTTAGAAACCAAAAAATCAAGGAGTACCTAATCAGGTGGAAGGATTTACCCATTGAGGATGCCACTTGGGAGCAGGAACACGTGGTAAGAGAAGAAGGTTTGGAATTGCTTGAGGACAAGAAATTTCAAGAAGGGGAGACTCTAATGTCCCCCACCTCTTAGAGAAGAGATGAGGAGACTCAGTGGCATGGGCACCCCCATTAGGTCATAGTCTTACACTGAAGGGGGAAGTCAATGAAGCTAAAGTTATATTTTTAAGTTGACTTAAGAAAGGAAAAGGGGATTAAAGGTAAAAGATAACTCAATATAAGAATAGAATATTAACCCTGGGAGTTAACCTAACTGAACAGATAATTAGAAGGAAAAGGTATAAGTAAGAGGCTGGGGCACACATACTATTCATTATGGTTTTGGATTAGCATTTGTTATTGCTCTTGAGCATTCAATTTGGGGGTTTTGCTGTACAAACCCTTGTGAGAAACTCAGTGGTGAAATATCCACTCACCTTGTTCCACAGCTTGGTCTCGAGGATGACAGACTCCTCCACACCATTCTAGTCTCATCTCATCTCCATCCAGCGCTTCAGAAGGTAGCAGGACATACTGTTCTTGTCATTCTAGCAAGGGCGCACCATTATCTAGAGGGAGGTTCGATCTAGCTTACCCAGAGGGCCTGGGGCCATTCTAGCACTTGGGTTTTGTTTGCAGGGGCATGATCATCAGTTTGAGGACCTTTCTGGAGAATTATCATCCTCATATCAGTATCTGCAGATTGGGACATATTGGAGCCATAGGGGGCATCCTCTGATTCAAAAAAACTCATATCTAGAGAGATCTGCTTGTGATTTTCTTTTGAAACTTCTCCCACAGGATTCTCTTATCCCGATATACATTCCAGGAGAGTTTCAAGCCATTTGGAGTTTATTTCTTCAGGGACGAGTGCATTTGGGTTTCATCTATTCATGAGGGTGCAACTCCCTTACGAGATTCAACAGTTGCAGGGGTTAAACTTGGACGTTGGGCTTGAAACTTCAGAAGGAGGTTCCCACTGCCTCGATCTATCATTGGGACAAGTTTGAGCTCATTTCGAGCATATTATCATCAGGGCCAAATTCTTGAGGGTTTCATTCTTCATTTGGAGCGTGGCACTCTTCAGCTAGAGGGTTTTGACATCCAGATCTGTTGGGTATTGGCCTTCATTACTTATTCAACCATTGGAGGCTTCTTTTGCATCGGTAGAGCATTTTGTAGCAGCTCATACTTGTTATCCATTATTTATTGTATGGCCATCTGAAGTTTATGCCAGATAGGCCATCTATTGTATTGATTTTGCATAATAAAAAGGTCAGATCTTGCTTGTGCTTTTATATCTTGATTGTGTTATGATCTTCATGTGTTGGATGAATCTTGTATGCACTTAATAACTCAATAAACACTTGCACAACAATACATTAGTGGTATTTAGTGATACCAAGAGAAAAATTTGGCTTGGGATCATTACAAAAATAAAGGGACCAAGTTTAACTTGTCACCGAAGTGTCTAGATAGTTTTAACAAGTTGAAGGAATTATTGACAACCGCATCCATATTGAAGGTAGAAGACCTAGATAAAGACTTTACCATTTGTGTTGATGTGAGTAAAGGAAGACTAGGTGGTGTCCTAGCTCAAGAAGGATGCGTCATTTGTTATGAGTCCAGGAAATTAAAATAACATGAGAGAAACTGCGTCACTAATAACTTAGAATTGGCAGCGGTAATACATGCCTTAAAAATGTGGCGACACTACATAATGGGTAGAAATTTTCTACTATTGACGGATAATAGCAACATGAAATATATGTTTAGTAAGCCAGATCTTAATGCAAGGCAAGCAAGGTGGATAACCTTTTTAACAGAATTCGATTTTGAGGTAAGACATATCAAGGGTAAGGAAAACAAGGTAGCAGATTTTTTAAGAAAAAGAGTCCATGGGTTATTTGAGATAAATGTGAGCGGAGAAGAAAGTGATCTGGATCAGAGAATAAGGATGGTAGGTGTTAACGACGAAAACTACACTAAGTTAGTGGCTGAATTAAAAAACACTATAGAAAACTCAGACAAACCAGATCTGAGTATCAATAAAAATGGCCTATTATGATTCAAGAATAGACTTTACGTACCAGATTCGACAGATTTAAAGATAACAGTTTTGGATGAAGTGCATAAGAAAACCATATTCTGGTCATCCAGGATACCAGAAAATGATAACAACACTTAGGAAATTATTTTATTGGCCTAATATGAAGGTCGCAATAGAAGAATACTTGGCTAGGTGCCAAGATTGTCAGCAGGTAAAGGACAAACACCAGCATCCAAC
>ML804867.1:283185-300324 GCA_009831015.1 Picea engelmannii | reverse complement strand
GGGATATACCGTTGGAAAGGTCTCACACTGCCCTACACCATGTTTGGGTTTGATTTTCCCTTTGATACCATCATCTGAACAGAATCATCTCAGGAAGCTACAGCTATTAGTTTGGCCCATTCGGGTGACTTTGACTTTGCGTGCCTCATATGGGTCATACTGACTTGGAATCAAGATCATGATAGCTTGTCGAAAAGCTTGTTCCAATCCATGCCACTTGAAAGTGTTGTACCCCTTGAATAGAACAGTTTTGACATGAGGAAGAAATGCCATAGGAAGGCCCACAAGTCCCTGAGTGCACCCAACTGATACTCTTTCAAGGGCAGAGGCCACAGTAACTATGACCCCCGCCACTGTCTTTGACTGGAACCATAGCACCAAGGGGAGTTTATGTAGAAGTAACTGTGTAAAACACCATGTTGAGCCCAGAGCAGATTTTTGGGTCAACAAGTACCTTTGTATAACAGTCTAGTACTGCTTTGTTTTGTTCCAACCAATCCATCCCGATAATCATATCATAAGATCCTAGTGGTAGGATGTTCATATTGGTCCTTATATTTTGACCATCTAAGCTGAAATCAAAATCAGAAATAAAGTCAACTACTTTCCTTTTAGTAACTGTTGCTAGTTGTATAAGCCATGATTTTGCATGCTTCAATTTATTAAGTTTATTTGACTCTACTACATCAAGGGTAATATAACTTAACGTAGCTCCAGGGTCAATTAAAACAGAAATTTGAGTGTCATCGATTTTACCTTCGATCTCTACCACTGAGGACTGGTGGTCAGCTTTTCGACCATCTATGGCTGCATTTATCCAATGCAGGCTTCTGCCCACATCTCCCACTGTCGAGGCTTCCTACAAATTATGAACACCGATTATATTTGTTGAAATTAAATTTGGACAGTTCCTCCTTAGATGAGGTTCTCCACATTCCCAACACTTTAGTCACTCGCGGGAGTTATCCCCAAACTTTTTTGTTCCCAAATTTACCGTTTTTTCATCGCCTTGTGTATTCAGATGGTTGGAGTGAAAATCCTTTCTTGGAAAGATTTTTGCGGCATTTTGATACGAAGTTGGCTGGTATCCCTTCTTTCGTTGGTTCATTTGATCTTGTTTCCTATCCTTCCAGGCTTTGGTAAACTCCACTCACTATTTGTATTGGTCATAGAAAATTCGTGCTTTCCTGAATACTTCACTTAAGGATTTGGGGTTGTCGAACTCAATTTTGTCCCTGTAGGAATGCAGTAAACAACTTAAGAATCGTTAAATTTTTACCTTATCCTCCTAGATGTATGGTATGAACCTTAGTAGCTCCAGGAATTTATTTATAAGGTCCTCCATTGACATCTGTCTGAGTCGTAGCTTGTAGAATTATTTCATTTTCCTTTCATAATAGCTTTCTGAAAGGTACTTTTTTTTGAAATACTTCTTAAAGTGACACCATTCTAATTGTTTCTCCTTCAGGCCCTTGGCCAATTTCAGGTCTTGCCACCAAATGATGGCCTTCCCTTTTAGATTGTAGATGTCCATTCTGACCTTCATATTGCTGGAATAGTTGTAGATTTGAAAGTATTTTTTGATGTCCAACAACCATGCCTCAGCTTCTTCTCCTGTCTTGGATTCTCCATCAAAGGTGGTTGGTTTAAGTTTTTTAAATTCTCCTTCAAGGTGGTCCACTTGTTTTCTTTTTTCTGTCCTCTTTAGTTTTGTCTTCAGCTGAAGGTGTTCTTTCCGACGAACTGTCTCCTTTTTCTGTTTCTGGCCCAAATTTCTTGGAGGCCCTTTTGCTGACCTCTTCATCATGGTTATTGTCTTTTGGGATTTTCTTGGTTACTATACTATGCAGCAGGACTTCATTTATCTCTTGTTGTTCCTATTGTGCTTGCTTCAATTTTTCATTGTCGGCCTTGAAAATCTGCAGTTCAACAATAAGGTTCCTCATTGTTTCTAACACCTCCGTGGGTGAGCTTCCATCACTGTTCTATCTTGGATCTCTAGGAGGTCCTTGTTGTGGATTTCCTTTCATCCTGATTTTTGCACCTTCCTGAGCTGCCACAATCAACACAAAACAGAAAGGGCTTTCTGTTTGTAACCACAAGATTTATTAGTTTTACATAAATCGGAATATATACTAAGCAATTAATGTGGCCTTGTTCAAGCCTAGTGGTGTAACTTTTTTCTCTGATACCATATGTAATGTACCTCAAAAATTGTCTAAAAAAATTTATTTTTATTTTTTGCTTGTATAATTATCCTTGAATAATTTCGAGATTCAAGAAAGTAGGATTTCTGTTATATAGCTTGAGTCTGAAAGTGTACTAGAGTCCTTACTGTCGTCGACTGTCATTACCATTCAAATTAAAATTTTCAAATCAATTATATAATAAGTTTTTACTCTTCATTTCAATGTTTATTTAAAGTCCTGTAATTATAATTACTTTTCTATCTGTTTGTACCTATAACCATTACCACAGTCTTGACAATACAAATGACTTTGGGATTTTATGGCTAAAACCTTACATGATAGTCCCTACATATAAACCATTACCATATGTTTACAATACAAACGACTTTGGGATTTATGGCCTAGGCCTCATGCATTAGTCCATACACATAACCATACAATAAAATGACCAAACAGACTTAGGTAAAAGTAGAGTATTAATCTATACTCCTCTGTGAAAAGTTTAAAGTAAGCAGACCCCTTTTGTTTTAACAATATTCGGATATGGAAAAGTGGCTAGGTAAAGCCTTCCGGTTAACACGGAGTACAAATATTTGATAATCCTTTGCCCGTGATAGTAATCCCATTCGGCTCCACCTGTCCAAAAATGTAGCGTCAATTGTACATTGTATTAACTGCACTCATTGTGATTTAGAGTTTAGGTCTGATATGCACTTACCCATCCCATTCAGCTCCACCTATCCGAACATAGTGTCAATTGTGCATTGTATTAACTGCATTTATTGTGATTTGGGTTTTAAATATTTCCATGAGTCGCCCAAGTGCTTCTTTACTCAGTAGCTCAATGAATACCAAAGGAGGGGTAGGTCTGATATGTACTTAATCATGGCCAGGGAATTAAAGGGGGTAGGGTACATGCTACAGTCGAGGCCATCACTTGACCTGCTATCCAATGTGCACGTGACAAGTCTATCTCATCACCTGGTCATTCGTACCCGCAGACCTTATTCTCCGAGGAAGAGTTAGCTAGGTTAATGGAATCTATTGTGGAGAGGTTCTCCGGAAGTCTAGATCTATGACTCTGTTTTCTTGGCGAGGAGGAAACAGAGGAGGATACAACAGTGAGGTTTTTCTCAAAGTGGAGGCGGCATCGCTATCTAACCTATTGGTAAGCTTTCTCGTTACTTTTGTATCTCTAGTCCGAGATTTGTGGCCAAGTTTTCTTCCTCTTGCAACAACATGGATAACCTATGTGTCATAGTGATTATACTATCCATAAGTGGTTATTCTCTTATTGCCAAAAACTCCAAGAAAGAGTTCTGGAAGTTCCTCCCCTCTGCTAAGAATTTTTTTCTTTTATTACCGCGTCTTATCTATTCTAGAAATTTATGAAGGGGCTGGATGCCTCGTTCCTTTGGTTCTGGGTGTTTCGCAAGTAGATTGCCTCTAGGGCAGGATGTTTTCCACTTTGCTTCACTATCCTGTATCATTGTTCGGTATTTGAGCTTCTGCGGGGTTTTCCCGAATTCCATTCCAGCAACTACGTTTATTACGGTGAGAGCACTGCACTGCAATTGCAGTATTTCCTTGTCCATATTAAATGAAATGTAGTTGTTTTCATAGGCTCTAAATTTCCGTAGTGGCTGGTTATTTCTCCATTTAATATATGAATAAAGTTTCCAGTCTCAGTTCTGCTCATCTGCCACAAAGGGTCCCTTTCACCTATATCCCACCCTCACCAGCAACCCATAATCCCAAGGAGAGAGCTACAAAAAGGACCTTTCCTAAATGTATTTTCTCTATCTTGATTTAAATGGTATTTCTCAGTTCGAAGGCTTTATACCATATAAGTGGTAGTTATTTACGGTTTTTGTAATGGCTTACTGTGTTCTGTTAATAGGATAAATCCATCCGTGTTACTTTAATCCTTTCTTCGTAAATTTTTTTAAAACAAACAGATTCATATATTTAACATTCATGTTAACTGTATTTCGATTCTCTTTACGAATATTTCGTCTAGTATATTATTTGTATCTTATTTGTACCTTAGATTATATTCATTAACTGTTTAATGTCTCTAAAATCGGTGTTGGAATGAAAGCTATAATTTCTTGTATAACTTCTTTCTTGAACTGGATGTTGTAACTAATGATGGGGCCTTGTTTTGATGTGAGGGTACCCATCATCTTAATCAATCTCACTCCTCCCCTTTTCAGTTGGTGGACGACCACGACTGGGAAATGGGTCATGCCCATGGAAAAATCCAAGATAAGTATCGGTTCTGTCAAGTGATGTATTTCCATTTTGTGGATAATTTCATTTACCCTTCTTTCGTATAGTTCTAATATTTCAATGGCATATTTAGTTACTGATATTTTATTGATACAAATTTTGCAGAGTCCTCGTCGGTAAGAAGCTTCGGATATCCGCGTCCATCCTTAGAGACAAAGGTATTCGGGTTCCATGCTCGTAACCCTCTCTGTCTCATTCCTTTAGTTCTAGAGGAAGGGCATGGTCCCTTTCCAATCCTTTTATTTACAGTGTAGTTATGTTTCGTTTTGGTAACGTTTGATTAAGGGTAACCCATCTTGTGATGGCAATTTCTATCGTTGGAAATAAAACACCGTATGGAATGTTTATTTGTTTCAATTCTGGAAGAGATATGTAATATTATTCTTAAATGACATACAAGGTTTCCCTTCCGCCTACTGGTAATGGCATACTGGTTATTTCATTGATTTAATATATTAGTGCCATATTGGTTACTTCCAAGGAAAGGATTTTGAAAAGAAAAAGGTGCTCGACTATTGCCGGCTATATATGTATCTTATTTGTAGTTGACTCCAGATCGCATGATGGTAAATGAATTCAATTTACACTTATTGTACTTGTGTTAAAGGCTTTCCTTTTGAAAATCTAGGTGATTGTGTTGTTATTTACACAGTTAGGAATTTACTTAGGGGTATGTTTAATTTTTCGAGATGTCCCTTCTTCCTTGGGCCTTCGCGCCTCTCGTGATTAATTCTGGTAATTAAACTGTGTTAATTCGATTCGCTCCAATAATTTTCCAACATTTCAACCTATAACTTTTATTAAACACCAGTTGATATAAAGATGTGTAAAAGTTGTAGGTGGTCTATAATAATTATTGGTATTCGCAAGGTCACTTCTGTACTTTAAATATACATATATATCTTAGACACTTGCGATTTGGGCTATCTCCTAAAAAAAATCATGACTGTTCAGCTGGTACATGGAAGAAATCTTAGTTAATTACTCTACTATTGTGCATGCCTTTATATATATCAGAAATGTCCATACATATTTATATATATCTATACACTATGCAGTTTTCCATTTGCATTCAATATGTAGGTAAAATCAAATCTGCATTACAATTTACTTGTGGGGTTTTTAACTACGACACTTTATCTTACTACAGTAGTAATTCAAACCACAACACAAATCTTCTTTAAGAATTGACTAGTCATATCCTTCCAGCTAGTATAATTTTGGGAACTAGTATTCATAATAGTAATGAGATGCAACAAAGATAGTCTATTCCGAACTAGTAGAGAGACATTCTAGCAGTTCCTAAGTTTGCAATAGGATGCATTCGATATTTCGTCCTTAATATTATTTATAAATTAGAATTAACAGATACATTCTATCAAGTATGTAACCATTTAACATTCAACCAGAGAAGGGACAGAAATAACATATATGAAATAATACACTGAAAGACAAAGGGAACAACCACGTTCCTCCCAACCATAGAACAAGGTAGCCAAACCACTTGCCCAATTCACCCCCTATCCTGACCATGAATCCATGAGGGAGAACTTGGAAAAATGTCTCTTCAGCAATGTCCTACAGCGACAACAGTTTCCCTTGCCTCACACTCAAGCAGTGTTCATAACAACAAGTAAATTAATAGTCTCCTTCCCCAACATACTTGGCAGCATCCTGCCTCCTCACATATGTTATTTATCAATTTGCCTAAGTCTCTTTCCCTCCCTTGGGAATTTTCGCAGCTTTCTAAATCCCCGATTTTCAGGGGCTGCCAATGGCCAAATCACTGATTTTCCACTTGTAACAATCAACCCAGAGGTGTTTCCAACATGTTCCCCACTCATGGAGTGATGGTCAGCTAATTTCAACATGGTTGTTCCATTTGTCCTCTTGAAATCAGTATAAAATGTTATGTTTTCATACAAGTGTCATAGTCAACTAATTAGTTGGGTCAAATCAAATCCCTACCCAACAATCATAATAATTAATTACAATTATTAATTTCAAAATTCATAATTGCCATAAATGGCAAAAATTTTCCAAATTCGAATTTACTAAAAACAGAATGAATTTCCAACAAATTTAAATTTCAAAAATGTTTTATTTTTGGGGATGTCACACACACACACACATATATAGTTACTTGTCCTAGAGAGATATTATTCTTCATTACCTCTCTGCTCGTTCTCATTACCTCTTGCTAGGGGTTCTGGAACATTTCAAGAGAGAGAAATAACTACTAGGGGAGATGTTATAAGGGAACAACTCACTGGTGTGGATCTTCAAATTATTATAGATTGTTCACATATGGAATGGAAGAACTTGGTGGAATTGAAATGGAATAGATTGGAGGAGGATCAAGAATCTACTGTGGATGGATGGGAGGATGAAACAATTCGAAGAAGAAAGGATTTTCTAGTTGGACGTATGAAATTGGATAAACATTTTCTCCGAACAAATATAGAACCAAAATGGATGGTCTTATTCCTATTACCAATTCTTCCTCCCAAACCGAGGCCAATCATTCAATTAGGTGAAGGTGGACTTATTACCTCATCATATCTAAATGAACTTTATCGAAGAGTTATCAATCAGAATAATACTCTTACCAATTTATTAGCAAGAAGTGGATCTAAGTCATTTGTTATTTGTCAAAAAAAGTTGATCCAGGAAGCCATAGATGCACTTATTGATAATGGAATCTATGGACAACCAATGAGAGATAGTCATGGTAGGCCTTATAAATCGTTCTCAGATGTGATCGAAGGTAAAGAGGGAAGATTATAGAAGAGAAATATTTTTTTTTAAATTACAAATTCATTTATATAAGATTGATATTAAAGGTATTAAATTATAAAAGAGGGGTTTTTAAAAGTTCAATATAATAAAAGTTTCCTAAATTATAAAAGATAAAGTACAAGGTTAGTTAGGTTAGCAAACTAATTCAAGTATAGAAGAGAAATAATTTTTTTTTTTAAATTACAAATTCATTTATATGAAAAGCATTTTTTCTTAGATTGTCCAGCCTATACTCATATTAGATCTCATTTTCAAAATATTTTTCACACTACCAACCTTCCTAACCTATTAACTCAACAAAAGTATGGTGATCTTGGAAAGCTTCTCTCAATGCTTTTCGAGCACAAAAACAAAATTATAAAGAATCACAAGTAATCACTTACCCTCTTAAGATCCGATAGACCAACTCGGTCTTAGTGGATGTTAATAATCATCATCATCATATAAGAATGATATTAAAGTTATTAAATTATAAAAGAGGTATTTTTAAAAGTTCAAGATAATAAAAGCTTCCTAAGTTATAAAAAGTAGTGAAGTATTTTTTATAAAGGAAAAATAACCATGTTAAGTTAAAGGAAAGGGACTATATTATTTATAGGTTATAAAAAGTTATTACAAGAAATTTATTTTTAAAGAAGTTACTAAAAAAAATTATTTAAATTTTTGAGGAAAAAGAAGGATATCAGTTATCATAAAATATCTACGAAAGAAAAATGATCCCTAAGAATAAGGAAAAAGGAAGATTTACTTATGAAGGTTGTTACATTTCATGTTATGTGTTAATTACAGTAAAGGGAAGTATTCTAGAAAGATAGGTTAACATCATTATCAACTTGAATCGTGATGAAAATTACATTAATATCAATTTTGCAAATCAATTATTAATTATAGAGTTGAATATAATTGAGAATGAAGATATTATTCGCAAGAAACAATGGATGATTATGAATATATATCTTAATTCAATGTTACAACTATGTTTGAAAAAGAGATTGACATAATTCTCAGGTTACCGTGGTTTAAAAAACTAGGTAACTTCATCTTAAACATAGAGAAAATATTGTTTGTGATGTTTCCCTATAAGAAAAATATGATGACATTTCAAGACATTGCTATGAAGTCAGATTCAATAATATCGTCATCAAAATACTTGTAAGCCATATCAAAGGTAATCCTTCAGAAAAAATTGATGGTCAATATTAAAGATGCAGAAAGAATTTGACGAAGTTGTTACAGAAATAATAAAATGAAGAAATCACTTACTTAAAAGATCACAGTAAAAAAATATGTAATCATATTCAGAAGTCAAAGGATACAAAACAATACGTTCAAAAGTTGGAACAATAAAATCAAGACCTTGAAAAGAAATTATCAGAAAAAGATGAAAAAACCTCTTGTTTGAAGAACCTTAATCAAAGGTTACTTGAGCAAATCAGAAAGCTAAAAGAGGAAGAATAAAAGAAGAAAAACATGAACAATGCTGACAAATCATAAAATGAAGAAAATTCACATCTAAAATATCATAATCAAAACCTTCTTATGCAAATTAAGAAGCTTAAAAATGATAAGAGGTCATTAGAGCACAAGTTAGAACAAATCTGGGAAGAAGCATCAAATCCTTCAAAAGTAAAAATCCAAGTTGTGGAAAAAGGAACAAATACATATCCAATCCACATCATTGCTAAAGAAGATGCAAAGTCAGATGAACAAAAGACATATATGAATGTTGGATCACAGACGACGGAAACTCCAAATGTACTTACTAATAGAAGTTCATCATTTAACAAAGAAACATCAGTGCACGAAGAAAATAAAACTTTGAAAGTAGAAAACATTGCAAGTACGATAAGAGAAATACATGCTACCTGTTATCGCACAGTTTGTAGCTAGTTCAAGTGGCTATGATGTAGAAGGCCAAACTGGCATAACAGGAACCTATCCCACCCAATGTCACCACGATGGGGAGGTTCTTCCTCTTTAGGGAGCATAGGCCCAGGGGAGACGTCCCCGGTAACCTGGAGTTTTGAAGAGGCAAAGGTTTAAAAGTCAAAGTAAAGTTCCCCCTTCACAGGTCACCACCAAAACAGATAGTCCGGATAAACATCCAATAATGAAGTGTAGGCCCAAAGAAGAAAACCTGACCGGAACAAAGAAAACCAATATATATGTGTGTGTGTGTGTGTGTGTGTGTGTGTGTGTGTGTGCAAGCTATGATTCAATGGGTTAGTACTTCATAAGACCATCTGATATCAATATATAAGCAATTTCAACAACAAATATTGACGAAGTCAATATTTGTTAATATAGCAATGAAATAATGTTACTTCACCAATAAATATCAAGATGATGTAGCAATCAATGTATCCAATCAATACTTCATTCAATAAATGTTGAGAACACCATCCAAATGCTTAATATATAAATAATGCTACGACAAGATGAAATAACCAAGTGTGACGTTAGCTTTTTTAGGGTTAGTAGTTAGTTAGGGTTTCAATTTATAAGAGTTTGAGAGTTGTTTCAATCACTTTCACTTCAACGTTGGAGGCTAAAGATAAGTTCCTAAGGGTTATGGAGTCAAAGACGTGAAGGGCACACAAGTTGAAAGGTATGAGATTCAAAGGACAAGAGGAAAAGGCTTCAAAGTGCTGCAACGACAAGGTCTTAAAGACAAAACCCTAGGGGAGAGAGGCTCACTCTGGTGTTTCTTAAACAAAGCCTCGTTCTCGCTCCTCCTTCCCGGAAAACGGCTAGCTCAAAAACAAGTAAAATCAATACAGGAGAGTTTAAAGAGTGAGAGTGTTGCAAAGGCAAGGCTCTTTCATCAAACCCTAAAATAAAAACAGCCCTAGGTGTAGATAACCTAGGCCTAGGATGTCCTCTTCCTCTTGAAGTTTGAAGGTACTACTAGCTTAAGGGAAGAAGAAAGAAAGAGTGTAGCAATGGCTAGGCTCTCTTCTTCTTCTTTGATGGCTAAAAGGTTTTTCTATCAAGGGACATGAGACAATGACCTACTTGTGTGTTTGTCCCCTAGGGTTTTGATTCAGCAATATATAAATAAATGCAAGAAATTAAACTACAACCATTCAATCAAGAATTTTTGCAGAAAAATACTTACAAATCATCAAAAAAATAGCATGCAAACCCTAGTTGTAAACTTCCTTCAAGAAAAACACCATAAATTGCCAAAAATATCCTCTCCAAACAAGTGTGCCTTCCTCAAAATAGTCAATAACCCTTAATAGGGTGCACAAATCAAACCTCACTAGGAGAGTGAGTGATGAGTTATGTCAAAATGAGAGTAAAAACCCTCAATATGTAGTGTATCAATGACCTTAATTAAATTTTAGGTCATAAAAATGGCCCTACAAGACCAAAATATTGTTTTTACATTAAAATGTCAAATTAAAACCATAACTGAGTTTTAATAAAGGTAAAATCCCCTTCAAGGGAGGCACTAGCCCCTTTTAGGGAAGATGAGACATCTAGGAGCAAAACTTTAGCCCCCTAGGAGCCTCTCCAACATGCCACACGTGCCAATGCTGCCCAGTTTGCCTCCAAGAATGACCATAAAGCTGGATGACGTCATGGAAAGGATGGGGACTCTCTGAGCCTTCCAAGGCCAACGTTCCACTGAAAAGGGGTTATTCCCCCTAGTTTGAGCTCTGCCAAAGTGCCTCTGGTGAAATTTCCTCTTCTTCTCTGGTGAAAAACCTCAGGCAAAAACTGTCCTGTCTCTGCCCCTCTGATGGGGTCTCAGCAACCATCTGATGGGATATTCAGCCCCATGGAGGTCCAAACTAATCATCTCCCCATGTGTATCGGTCAAAGTGGTACCTGTCCATCGAGCATGGTCCTGCACATCAAAAACTACACCCTCCATGGGCTCATTAGCCACAGGGATCATAACAATGTCAATCACATTTCATCATTAATATTTATCAAACATATGCATAAAAACCCTGATACATCGTTCAACAGCTCAAAGACATTACAAAAATCCACAATACAAGATCGAAGAAAAGGACAAGACATCCTATTGGGCTAGTATCCACAAGAGAGAGGAATTTCCCAGGAAGGTTTCATCCAAGCCATGTAAATGAGGTGATGTGGCTAGGGGATGTCCAGACAAGTGGGTAGAGTGAGAGACAGGGATGCATAATGTTATCTATGGGTGCCTTTGTAGAAGGTGAGTTGTACCCGTCATGGATGCAATTTTTTCCAAGCCTGTTCTTACTTTCATTCTTTCTTTATTTGCTTTTTCTTCTTCTTTTTATTTTTATTCAAGGTCTAACTGGAGGACATTGCCTTGGCATGGTGACCAGAGCTGACAGTGTTACCCATAAGTACTTTCACAGAGATGAGAAGGTTGGCTCATGATCAGACCCCCTTTCCCTTTGCCATGTAACCAAAGGTCACTGCCCTAGCGTGGTAACCAGATAGTGGCAATGCCATACTATTAGGTACCCATGAACCTAATAGGCTAGCTCGTGATGAGATCCCCTATCCTCTTGGCTAGGTCTTTTTTATTTTTTTTCGGGTCCCTCTTGTTTCTTGCTGAGAGGATTTTTATTGCCTTCTCGGGGATCCCTGGGTGAGGCATCTCAAGGTTTAATTTCTAGGCTTTTATATTTTACCAATTGCTTTTACCTTTTGGGCCTTTAGCCCCTTCTTCCCACAAGATAAGGTGCAACCCTAAAAACAGGTCAATCCAATGCCTGGACAAGGGGAATGGGATAAATGAGTAGAAGATAAGATGGAAAAGTGGTAGCATGATGGGAGTGGATGATGGCTCTTCAGAAATCCCCCCGATGGAAAACCAAAACCCATGGGTACAGACTTTCTAGGACACCCTGTCAATCTCCCCAATCATGGTCAGGCAGGTTAATGTAAGATCCAAGCAGTCACCAGAGATAAAAGGAGTCAGATGCATATATCCAAAGGTTATAATGATCAAAAGTGACACATACCATGATACCTGGACCAATTAACTCATGGAGCAAGAGCCTTCTCCTATACAAGACCAAGCCGATGGTGATGGACGTTGTTGTTGCTGAAAAGAAGAAACTAATGAAATAAGAAAAATATGGGCCCTCTAGGGCCATGCTTAGGTCAATCCTGCTCTCGGTACTCCATGTCTAGGACTTGTGGGCCTCGAGACATGATCTCCTAGTTATCCTTGGAAATCATGGATAACATTTGGCTCCAACTTGGGGATATGTTCTCATCATAGAGTGCATGATAACCTCAATATCTCTAGCATAACCTGCAGACCTGCTCAAATCGATAGGGGCATCAGTAACAAAAATGGGGCGGTAATGCCACCCCGACATATATAGACATATATATATAAACTGAAATAAAACAATCAATATGCAAATGTGAAAGCAAACTAACATGAAATGCAAATGGTATAATACATGAAGAATGCCTACTTACCTGTACTTGCCTATGAAGTTAGGTCCCCCCACCTTGGTGGGGTTTAAGGAGGTGCCCGCTAATAGGTAATGGGTGTCTTCTTCCTTCTATAGAGGATAAGTAGTATGAGTTATCAATTGATTCCATTCCAACTTTGAAGGGCCCGAACCATGATTGTGTGCTTCCTTTTACATTAGTTGGCTCTCCTTTCTGGGTATCCCACATCCATACTATATCTCCCTCCTTGTACTTTCTGACTTTTTATTTGGTCGTTCCCTGAACAACCCTGGTGTATTGTATTGAGGGAGGTGGGTGGGCTTCTGCTGTAAAATATTCTTGTTGAGACGGGTGGATATGTACGTCATCTTCATGTTTCTTTAATATCTTTACCATCCCAATTTCTTTGTTATTGAATTCATCTAGGAGTTGTCGGTATTCTTCTTTGTTGAGCCATTCGATCTGATCAAAGTCTTCCTCTGTTGCAAAGGGAATGTCTTCTGGAGAATATTTCTAGAGAGTTTGTATCATCTCGTTCTATGCTTTATAACTATTGATGGGATGAATAATATCCTGCACATGGTCCCCAGTTATTGGCACATTGAGTAGACGTCCCACGATTCTGTTTTTCAAAGGTAATCGCAAGAATGTGAGGTCCATCTCAAGGGAGCCACCTAACATCACACCAAACTTCCTAGATAATAACATTCCCCACACATCTGGGACATCAACCACCACAATGTCAATGTGGATTGTCTTCTCTGGGTACTCCTTCATGCACACTTCAACATTTTCAACCACCCCATGTGTGGGTATTTCTTTAGATTCGAAACCACATACATTCTTGTAAGGTCGTCTGACCTTCAAACCCACTTGTTGCATGACTTTAAGTGACATCATGTTGGCGCCAACACCTGTATCTAGCATGCAATTGTTGAGATTTTTGTCGTTCATTGTCAAAGTCATAAAGAAAGGAGGGTTTTCACCATATTGGACCCTGAAATGATCATCTTGCAACATAATAGGGGGGTCCATAGGTTCATCTGATCCTAAAAAGAAAGTATCAAAGCGTTCCTTGATGGATGGGATCTTGATTGCTTCTCTTAGGTGGACATTTACATGCATCTTTGATAACGCCCCTTCGAAGTCAAAATTTAGGTCAACCTTACCAGCCTTGGATGTCTTGGGAAGAAGTATCTCCAGGGGTGGGGGCTTTGCCTGATCAACAAGAGGTTGTTTCAAGTTCTTCCTTCTGTATACCTAAAATTCTTGTTTCTTTAGCTTTTCTCATGATTCCTGATCCAGGTTGTTTATTACCGCCATCCTTGTTGCCCTGGTTGCTTCCTTCATGGCTTCCTGATGTTCTGTATCTGTGATATTTATTTGAGGAAACTCCATGAAACAATCCATGTTGTTGACTTGTTGATGGTCATCATTGTAAGGACACTTATGCTCCCAAGGTGCTTCACTGCACTCCAGGCACCAAGGATTTTCATCAACAACATTTGTAGGGGCCAAGGTATTTGGAACTTCATGCTCATTCTTTGGCTTGTAAAATTGGCTCCCTTTCTGGAATTGTCCTTTGTATGGGACCCCGGGTGCTTGGATCTGAGACTTTTCAAGTCTGACAATCCTTCTCATCATTTCCTCTTGATTCTTTATGATTCCATCCATGGAGGCTTGCAGCTTGCTAATACCGGTACATAAATCTGAAGTAGGCTCAACATTGTGTACTATTTTCTGCTTAGTGTATATTCTCCCCCTTGGGTTAGCAAAAGGCTCAATTTTGGATGAAAGGAGGTTCCCTTCTATCTTGGTAGTGAGCTCTTGGGCTTCTTGAATGGACTGGGGGTTTTTGTCTCTAAGAAGATACCCTAGTTGGCCATTGAAAGATCTGGTGTAAATATGGACAAGTTGTTGAAATTACTAATACAACTGAGAGGGGGGGGGGTGAATCAGTTGTCTTTGAGCTTAAACAATTTTAAGTCTATTAAAACATTCTTAATCTTTCTTCAAGTGTTCATCAACATTATATAACATATAACATTGTTTTCATTTCTTCCTCTGTCTTTTCAGCAGGTTTGCTCTGCATCAACTTGTTCTGTCATTCTGCTCTTCTTCAACTTGTTCTGTTATTCTTCTCTACATTTCATATCACACTGCATATATTCTCAATCTCATACTGCGCATCCTCTCATTTTCCTTTTCTTACAGTTTCATTATTTTCTCATATAGAACAACCAACCACACACAGTCTGTCTCATTTTCTTTTATACACACCTCCACAGCGATTCCACTTCGCATTTCCTTAGGCAAAAGAAAGACAATTGTCCCAGCAACTGAAACTCCAACTGATTGGAAATCATGAGTCTGTTTCGCTAACAGATTCATAACTGAGGAGTTAACTTTGAGAGAGAACAGTAACCCTCCGATCATATTCCAATTTATCTGCTCCGTTGGATGACCTTTATTGACATTGCCTTTAAATCGAGTTTCGGCATTTCGACAATCCTGTGCTGAGTGTCTCGACACTTCATTTCATGATCTCCGAAGTTCCGATATAGAACTTTTCTTCACTAGCTCCTTCCCCAATATGACTATGTTCATAACCAAGCGCCTATGCAAAAAGATGCTTTCACGATTTCTCATTTCGTGAATTTCAACACTATTCTCCGTTGACCCCAAGTCAGCGAAATTTCAATCACTTGCCACATGTCCTGTGATCGGATGGTCCAGATGTGATATTGATTCAATGGCTACGATTGAATCGCGATTTTGTGATTTCGGCATTCTTGTTGCATTGGGTTCTTTGTCTCTCCATGTCGCAACTCGTGAAACTCCGATATGGAGTTAGATCAACGGTTCAGATCTGATCTTGATTCAACGGCTGCGATTGAATCACAATTTCGCATATCGTGAAATCAACATTCTTGTTGCATTGTTTTCTTGCCTCTCCATGTTGCGATCCCCGAAACTCTGATATGGAGTTAGATCAACGGTCCATATCTGAGCTTGATTCAACGGCTGCGATTGAATCGCAATTTCACATATTGCGAAATCAGGATTCCTGTTGCATCATTTCTTTGAAATCTCCAACACGCGATCCTCGAAACTCTGACATGGATTGGAATCAATGGTCCAGATTCAACCTTGATCTGACGGCTCAGATTAAGTCGCAATTTTGCATATCGCGATTTCACAATTCTTGAAGTGAATGTTCTTGATGACTCCAACTCCCGATCTGCGAAAATCCAAAAGGGAGTCGGATCAACGGTCCACATAACCCCTTGAGATGGATGGTTGTCGAGATTTCAGTGTTTTGTGCGCCTGCTTCTCCTTGTTATACTTTAAAAGGCGTGCATGTCCTCCTTTATCCAACGATGGTCGGGTCCTGCGCTTGGATCTAACGGCTGAGATCTTATCAAACTTTACGGGTCTTCAATCACTTGATCAATGTTGTGTTTCCTTCGATCATTCGACCTTCCTGAACTTATCTTCTATTTTCCTGTCGATTACAAACTTCCTGTACTCATGCCATCTTCACTGTTGTACTTGCCATCAATGACAAGCATTCGTTGTCTGTTAAATACTTTCCATTTGTTGTCTGTTAAATATTTGCCAACAATCTCCCCCTTTGGCATTGATGGCAATACAAGCACCCACATGCATTCAGATCTCCTCTCCTGAACTCTTTTCTCTCCCTTTGACATCAATGTCAAAGAAGAAGCATTCTTCCCCTGATCTGTTGCAAAACATACTCCCCCTGTCGTCTATAAGCATCTTGGAAATACACCAGATATTCAATAAGTACTCCCCCTGACCAGGTGAACAGATTAGACACAAGAGATTATAACCCCCAACTTTTGATGAAGATATCCAAAAGGGGTCGCTGCTAATGGTTTAGTAAAGATATCAACAATCTGTTCTGTAGAAGGTATATAATTTAGTTGAACAATTCTATTTGTAACTTGTTCTCTGAGAAAATGGTACTTGATTGGAATATGCTTAGTCTTGGAATGAAGAACAGGATTCTTGGAGACACTAATGGCATTGGTGTTATCACAATGAATTGGAATGGGATCAGGGTAATTTACCTTCAGATCTGCAAGAGTTTGTATCATCCATAAAATTTGTGTGCAACAAGTAGCAGCAGCAATGTATTCTGCCTTTGTAGTGGATAATGAAATGGATCCTTGCTTTTTACTAAGCCATGCAACTAATGAGTCACCCAGAAAAAATGCTCCTCCACTGGTGTTTTTTCTCTCATCAACACAGTTTGCCCAGTCTGCATCTGAATAAGAAGTTAACTGGAAATTTTGATTTCTAGGATACCACAGACCATAAGTCATTGTTCCCTTCAAATATTTAAATATCCTTTTGACGGCTACCAAATGACTTTGTTTAGGAGCAGACTGAAAACGACCTACCATTCCAACAGCTTGCA
>ML804867.1:259496-273807 GCA_009831015.1 Picea engelmannii | reverse complement strand
TGTGGTAAGATAGGTCATTTTGCAAATAAATGTCCACACAAGAAACATGATCAAAACTCTGAAGATGAAGAGAAGCACAAATCAAGAAGATTTGATAAGAAGAAGAGTTTATGTGTAAACAATGATGACTCCTCAGAAAACACTGATAGTGATTCTTCATGTGAAGATAAAGTAAATGACTTCATGCTTATGGACAAAGAGGATTATGATAATGAAAGAACAGGCAGTGAAGAGAATGATGAAGAAGTTGTGGTTGATATGGAAGGAGAACTGATCAGTGCACTAGAAGAGATTGACAGACTAAGAATCAAGAAAAGAAAGCAAAAACAATTGTTGATACAGTTTGAGAAAGACAGTAAACAGCCTGATGAAGACATTGCCCTGTTGAAAGTGGAATTAGAAGAGGCAAGGAAAATTGAGGATATTCTTAAACATCATCTATCAGAAAAGAGGGCAAGATCTGAAGTCCTAGAAGAAGAAGTAGTGAAAACTAGGAAAGAGATGGAGAAGTTTCAAACCTTATATCATCAGAATCTGTCTAGTATCAAAGCCTCAGAAGGATTAACCACCATTCTGAATCAGCAAAGAAATCTAAAGCTAAAAACTGGTTTGGGGTTTGAAGAGGGATCAAGTAGTGGTCAGCCAAGGAACAAAGAACCCATCAAGTTTGTTAAATCTACAACCAATGACAACCACAAACCTTCAGAAACAAAGGAAGGCAATCAACCGCCTAGGATGAGTAAAGAAAGAGGTGCCAGGACTAAATCTGTAAAACAAAGAAATAATGTACTCCCTACTCAAGGACATCATCAGCATGGAAGAAATCGATTTGCTCAAAGAAGACAATCATTTTCCAAGAACAAAGAATTTTTCTATGGATATTGTTTCTACTGTTCTAACTTTGGTCACAAAGCTGTAAATTGTTCCTTAATAATTAGACATGAGCAATTAAGATTTCGAAGGAATAAATTTCTGCCACAACAAAGAATGATACAGCAAAGTAACAAACCATCACAGATTGCAATTTGCCAAATTAAGCCTAGAGACATGCAAATGAGAAGTTCAAGGGTTAATAAATAGTCAATGATTAGACAACGTTGTAACAATAACTTTGACCTATTGAACAATGATATTGAATGCTATAACTGTCACAACTTTGGCCACAAAGCGGCAAACTGCCATCTGAAGAATTACAAAGCAGACCCAAGGATAAAGTTCTTAGATAAAAAGGCCAGCACATGGAAAAGGAAAGATATTGAAAAATGTGGTCTAGCACTTTCAATTCAAAAACAAAAGGCCTCTGGGAATATAGAAAGTGGATGTTGCAAGCACATGACTGGATACATGGATAAGCTTATGTGCATAAGTAAAAGAAAAACAGAAAATGTGATCCTTGAAAATGATGAACCAGGTAAAATCAAGGATAGAGGGATGGTGAGTTTGATTAATGACAAAGGATATGCCCAGTACGTTCTGCTTGTAGATGGTCTGAAACATAATTCGCTCAGTTCAAGTCAAAAGTGTGACAGAGTCAGTGAAGATGTGCTCACATCCAAAGAATGTCAGGTAAATGTAAACTCAGGACAATTGGTGAATAACAGTATAAGGACAAACAATAATGTTGATGTTGAATCCTCCCCTGCAAGTAAAGAAGAAGATTCAGATACAATAAAAGAATGCTCAGTTAGCATTTATCCCACGAAAGAAGTAGGAAAAGAACCATGTCATAAACAGGAAGCAGAAGTCTTGAAGGTTGAGAAGGCAGACACCCAAATCAAGTTCTTGAGCAGATCCATGACTCTGGACAAGGTCTTGGATAGCCAGACATCACCAAATGACAAATCCGGTATTGGACTCAACAAGGTAGAAATCAGTGCTCCTAAGAAACCTGATATAGGTCCTTCATTTGTGAGAAAGAAAAGCAGGCGTGAGAGTGGGTGTAGCAGTTTTCTCTTGTGATTGAATATGGACATAAATGCCCTGGATTGAATGCATCATGAAAGAAAAATGAAAATTGTAGTAACAGATATCGATGAGATTCAATGGGGAGATCCAAGGGATATTTAAAAGGTACAAGTTACAATTGCACAATGTTCAAGTAGGACAACAACATTCTGATGTACAATATGATACACATGACATCCTGTAGAGACAACAAGAGGAAAGATCTTGTCAAGGAAAGTTAACCTTTTAGGAACAAAGGGGGAAAGTAGTCAGAAGCAGAGAGATAACAGTGACAGGGGGAGTCATCCACTCATGAGAAGATTGATAAAGGAGTCTGAGTAAGAGAGGTGAGCAATTTTGAATTTTCCAAGAATCAGAAAGAGAAGACTCTGGTTTAGATACAAATATTCTGCAGGCCTCAAATGAGAGAGTCCATCCTGTCAGGGGGAGTCTACATTGATATAATATATGATACCTTCTAAAATACTGCAACAGCTCAGGGGGAGCATGTTCTCTTTGACATTGATGTCAAAGGGGGAGAAAAGAATATGGGTGCCTTTATTGCCATCAATGCCAAAGGGGGAGATTGTTGGAAAATGTTTAACAGGCAGCATATGCTTGTCATTGATGGCAAGTACAGCAATGAAGATGGCATTAGTACAGGAAGAATGTAATAGATGGGCACCAGAATTATTTTGGGAAGAAGCTGCAGAGTAACCTCGATAAGATCAGAAGAGATAGTGCAGAGGATGTTTGGTATTTTTTACAGGCAACGTAAGCTTCTCATTGATGGAAAGTACAGCAACAATGATGGCTTGAGTATAGCAGCGATGATCAGCAGTGCAGTGATAATCGGGGAAGAGCAACAACCGTGATCAGTGGATCAACAATTAAGAATTCCCGATGGTTGTCAGATCTCAATGTAGACAAGAAGAGCGCGTTGAATAGGAGGACAGATTCCAGGCGTTAGATCCAAGTGCGGGATCTGACCATCGTTGGATTAAGGAGAACCTGCACGTTCTTTAAAGTGCAAGGAGTAGCGGGCTCACAAAATCCCGCAAGAAGGAGGACCATCCATCTTCAGGCAGGACACGTGGACACAGATCAACATTTCGCTGATTGGAAAGTCAAAGGAATGAAATGCTCCAACCTTTCAACTCGCGAAATCGTGATATGCAAAACCATGATATAATCTCGACCGTTGGATCGAGGACAAATATGGACCGTTGATCAGACACAATGAAGGATCGTGGAGTTGTGAAATCACGATAAAATCTTGACCGTTGATCCAAGAGGGACACGTGGGGAAAGATCTTGATCGCGATATGCGAAATCGCGACTTAACCACAGCCATCAGATCAAGATTTGATCTGCACCGTTGATCCAACTCCATTTCGGAGTTTCGCGGATTGAAAGTTGGAGATGTCAAAGAATATTAACCATAGGAATCCTGAAATCGCGATATGTGAAATCACGACTTAATCTAAGCCGTCAGACCAAGGTTTGATCTGGACCGTTGATCCTAGTCCATTTCGGAGTTTTGGAAATCGAGAGATGGAGAAGTCAGAGACTCTCAACATTAGGAGTCCCGAAGTGCCGAAATGCAAAATCCCGAAACAGACACGTCAACAAACCTAAGAACACATGGCACAGCCAGGCAATGACAAGTGTCAAGATGATTCAACACTTCAGGCACATGTGAGTCACGAATCAGAGTGACACGTGGCAGTATTCATCATGTGTCAATCCACGTGTGACGTTAGCAGGTTTACACCACTTTGGAGTTTCGGAAATCGGGAGATGGAGATGACAAGAACTCCTACCACAGGAGTCACGAAATCACGAAATGCGAAATCGCGAAAGCGCCTTATGCATAAGGTTGTGGTCACAGCCCTTGGTCACATCAGCGAGAGATGGAGGAAAGAGCTAGAGCAACCAAGCTCGTTTTCAGGGATCGCGACTTGGAGAGGCAAGAACTCAATGCAACAAGAGTATCGAAATCGCGATTCAATCGCAGCCATTGAATCAAGATCAGATCTGGACCGTTGATCGTACTCCATATTGGAATTTCATGAATCGCAACATCAAGAGGAAAACAAAATAATGCAACAAGAAAGTCGAAATCACGATATGCGAAATCGCGATTCAATCGCAGCCATTGAATCAAGATCAGATCTAGACCATCGAATCATAGGACATGTGGCAAGCGATCGAAATTTCACTGACTTGGGGTCAACAGAGCATAGTGTCGAAATTCACGAAATGAGAAAGCACAAAAGCGATTTATGCATAAGCATGTGGTCATAGCCATTGGTTACATCAATGGAAGATGGAGGTAGAAGCTAGAGGTGCTAAGCTTGGCCACAGAAATGCCGAAATGAATGCAAGATCTCATGAAGCCAATCCAACGGTGCAGGTGAATGTGAACAAATATCGGAGGTCTACTGTAGCTCGATACAGTGTAACTGCCAAAAACCACTGATGGTTTCTGCCAGAGGACTCAAAGACACTTCAGTGTGATCACCAGAGGAGATGAAGAGTCTCTAAGCTTCGCCCAATGAAGAAAGACGATTCTTAGAGGGATTGACAGATGGATGAGCGTTGGAGCCTGTAACTAAAACAGAAAGGATGAGCTCGACTGTCATAGAGAAGACGAAGAGTCTCAACTGCCAAAGAGGTTGATGAATCTCAGCATCACACCCATTGATGCTGAATGTGTGGTGTTAGTAACATTTCTTTTCCGGGGCACAAGAGTATTCAAGTCTGCAGGTTGCACGAAGAGCTCCCAAGCGCAGCGCATAGAAGAAGTCTTGTTCGGACTTAAAATTAAGTGAGCGGGAAAAATTATAGTGTTAGCGGTCCTGATCCATCCATATGAGTAGATCAACAGTTGGCGGGAAGTCACAGATAGAGAAGATGTTTTGAGGATAGCGCAATGGATAGCGCCCACATCATGTGCGGGGATGGATGGTAGTCGTTCATCCAAAGGACATGTGGCGCGATATCTGGTCATGTCGGCTTTTTGGCAGTCGCGAGTTCAAAAGGTGAAGGTTTTCTGTCGTTATACATCTCGAAGCCCCGAACCCTGAAGTGTCAATAGCGCCTGAAATCGGGCTCACAGCATCATCGGGTGAGTTCAGAGCCGTCAAATCTAGGGGGATGTGTGGCGCCAACTCAAGCCATCTCGGTGTTTTGCTCATTGCGGTTTCGAGGGACGGGGATCAGCCCCTCGCTATTCACGAATGTCGAAATCTCCCTTGGGGTAACAACAATGTTAGGATCTGGCCTTTTATGGTGAACAAGGACCAGACACATTCGAAGTTGCGCATATTTCACCTGGCGACTCCATGATTCAAGGATCGATTGGCGACTCCACTGGTTCGATATGGATAAAATCCTTGCTCGCAGGTTTGCTCCTTTTAATTTTTCTGCTATTCCTGGTTTTCCTAATGTTGTCCCCTCTCTGAATGAATGGGGCGATTATTTGCCCATATTTGGAAAATGTGAAGAGGACAACCCTACTCAGCACCTTAGTGAGTTTCATGAACTCATGCATCAGTGGGAGATACATCATGAGGATGTATTACTGAAAATGTTCATGTTCTCGTTAGCAGGGGATGCTCGTAAATGGTATCATTCTTTACCCCCTACTAGCATCTCTTCACTCAGTGAATTCCATGCAGCTTTACCCCTCTGAGTTGATTTTTCATAACTATTGTGAGGGATACCACAACTATATACAAGATAAAGTCGTTTCAGACATAGGCTGTGAGGATGATCCTGACGACCTAGATCAGAAATCATTCCTTTCTCCTCCACATTCGTCTGCATCAGAGGAGGGTCATGAAGCTGATGAAGATCCCAGGCAGGAAGAAGACACCCTGAGTGAGTTGATGGAGCAGGTGAAGTATCTCTCTGCTCAATATGCAAAGTTGGAATCTGAGGACAATGGGGAGGATTTTCCAGTCTCTGAGGCAGATGTTCTATATGGCTCTTTCGAGGAGATTATTGAAGATTTTGTATACGCATTAACATCCGCCCCCGATGAGCTTGTTGTCTCATATCAAAACGATGAAGAGGTAGTTGTGGAAGAGGATTGTTCTCTCTTCCTTCACGAGATTTCCTATGATGTGTTTACATTTGGGGTCAAAACGGAGGAGCGGGGGATAGTTCCATTTTTGCAAGTTGGAGAAGCTCTTTTCCCCCCCGACTTTGATGATTATCTGGAAGAGGAGCAGCAGAACCCCACATCACCTTTTGCTTATCAGAGTAGCCAGACCACTTATGACAGTTACGAATCAGAGTCTGAGCTTGATATGCTGGATTTCCAAGAGCAGGTCACAGAAACTTGTCCTTTTCTCACTAAGGAAAATTATCATGAGGAAATCAGCCATCTCAGTCTTTCAAGAGATGTTGAACAGTACAAGGAAGAGTAGAATTTACCCAGGGGGCCTGTTTATGATGAATACGAATCTGACCCGGGGGAGAGCCAAGAAGAGGAAAAAGAACTAGAGGAGCAGTCTGCCCTTTGTTCAGAACCAGTCAGTGAGCGGCCACCACCTGAGATCAGCGAGCCCACTTCAGTTATTCACCCGCCTGTGCTTATCAGAGATATTCGGCCGCATGTGAACAATTGTGTAGCAGAAGAGGCTATCTATCGCCAATTTCTTGGAATTGGCCACTCATTCGATGACCCTGTCAGTGAATACATGCAGTGGCATTTCCCTTATGCTTTGGAGCCGCCATATCACATCTCAACTTCAGCATGTAAGGAGAAGTTGAAGAGTGTAACCGTTCTGCTGTCTCGGTTACATCAACTGTTTATGATCACTGACAGAAGGAAAGAGCTTCCCTTCAGGAAGTTACTTGATTGGCTATGGTGGAAATCTGCTTTCACCTAGCCCCATGTACAGTGTTTTATTAGTTTAGGATTGTATATAAATAAGCTCCTTTGAGCATGTATCTTTATTTTGTTTCTTTTATTTTTCGGCCTGTATTTTCAGCAGCAGGATGTTTTGAGCCTGACTCCATAGCCCAACAGCAAGGCACTGAAGCTGCGGAATAAGTCCTTAGAGCATCACAGGGATGACTCTATCCCCCATGGAGCCTAATGTTAGTAACATTTCTTGTCCGGGGCACAAGAGTATTCAAGTCTGCAGGTTGCACGAGGAGCATGCAAGCACAGCACATAGAAGAAGTCCTGTTCGGACTTAAAATCAAGCGAGCGAGAAAAATTATAGTGTCAGTGGTCCTGATCCATCCATATGAGTAGATCAACGGTTGGCAGGAAGTCGCAAATAGAGAAGATGTGTCGAGGATAGCGCAATGGATAGCGCCCACATCATGTTCGGGCATGGATGGTAGTCGTTCATCCAAAGGACACGTGGCGCGAGATCTGGTCACATCAACTTTTCGGCAGTCGCGAGTTTAAAGGGTGAAGGTTTTCTGTCGTTATACATCTTGAAGCCCCCAACCCCGAAGTGCCGATAGCGCCTGAAATCGGGCTCACATCATCATCGGGTGAGTTCAGAGCCATCAGATCTAGGGGGACACGCGTTGCCAACTCAAGCCATCTCGGCGTTTTGCTCATTGTGGTTTCGAGGGACGGGGATCAGTCCCTTCCTATTCACGAACACCGAAAGCTCATTTGCGAGTAAGCATAGGGTCACAGCGCGTGGCCACCTGGGAAAGAAAAGAACTGTGCAAAAGGAGCCAAAGGCATCGGGGCTATCCGCCGAAAGGATCATCTTGATCTCCATGCACCATCTGATGTGACTTCGATCCTGGTCCTCACTGAAGAATTAAATGAAGGTGAACATAGGTGGTTGAAACCTCAGCTCACTTATTGAATGTGAGGTATGGAGGTTCCGGCAAACAGTCTGCCCGAGACGGTCTTGTACATTGATTTTCTCCAAAAGGTCATGGCCGGTCCTCATCTGACCAGAGAAAGTCTGTGCACGCCATGTTGGCCTTTAATGTTGTTGCTATCTCCCCTACAAGAGCCATGCGCAGTTAAGGCGGCGTCTGATGAAAGTTACCCGTCCAAATTCGGCTGAGGGGACACCACGCCTTGGATGACTGAGCATGCCTCTGATAGGCGAATTTTGTTGAGTATATAGACTCAGTCTTTGTATTTTGTAAGCTATCGATGGTAGAGCGAAGCTCCCGATTGTAAAGTTTTAACAGAAACTCGAGTTTTTTGGTTATGCATCTGTATGTGAGATTTCTTGTTTTATGACATACAGTCTTTCTCATTCCATCTAATTTTTATCTCATACTGAGAGAGTTCGTGATCGACGGATTCGCGTGAATTATTACAATTGTGTTATGATAAAGGATTTATTGTTGCATTGTTGTATTCTCTGGTTTTTTGCGTTTGAATGTAAGAGGATCTTATGTTTAGATGTTTTCTCCTACAGTCTGTTAGAAACCTGATGTTTATGATAGACCTTTGCATCTCTCTAATACAAGTCTTCCCCCTACTCACCCTTACTACAACTCACTATCTGAATTTATCTAAGACCTCACTTGCCCGTGCATGCCTGGCCTAGTTTCAGAGTTAGAACCACATCGTTCTGAGTTAACTTCCATTCGATCATCCCATTAAACAAATCATGGCATAAACTGATGGGCGTCGGGCTCTGCTCCTGCTGCAATCCAGGGGTGACTTCCGACGCTAACACGTGGGAAAACCGCCAGAGAAGCTGAAGTGTTACCATGATGATCAGGCAGAGCACTCGAGAGGTGGAGGATATCAGCGTGGTGTGATTATGCAGAGGTATTGCACACATTTCATGCACAAGGTGCATAGAAGCTATAAGTACACGGTACAGAGAAGATATGGGGTTGTTGTTGCTATTGGAGTTTTTGTGGTTGTTGTTATTGAAGGTGATTCATGTGTGAAGGAGGAGAGTGCAGGAGATGAATTAAACAGAAGAGGAACTGTGTCGTGAATGAACATGGCACACAGAGCATAAACAGCAGAAGAACAGATAGCGCAATTCATGTGTGCAGAAAGGCAATGAGGCAGACAGAGCAACAAAATGAAGCAGAACAGTGATGAGTCTGGTAAGCCATTGTTGAACATTATATCACTGTAATAAGTTTCAATAGAAAAGATTTATATTTCAGGGAGGTTGGGAGGTGCTAAGGAGGATTATTGTCCTCAGAGGTTCAAATGGGTGCTTGAACACAGGGAGTTGTAGCTTCCATCTGGTTGTAGCCAGAGAAACCAGGGTGGCAGGGTGGTGCAAGGGAGAACTCTTGTTCTCTGTTATACAGGTTGGTGCCTGTATGATTGGAAGATGGTGCTTCCATCTAGTCGGTGCTGGAAACACTCAGGGAGTTGGTGCTTCCTTCTAGTTGGTGCTAGAGAAACCAGGGAGTTGGTGCTTCCTTCTAGTGGGTGCTAGAGAAACCGGGGAGTTGGTGCTTCCTTCTAGTGGGTGCTAGAGAAAACAGAGAGTTGGTGCTCTCAGCAAGTAGCGGCTTGCAAAACAGAGGTTGTAGCCTCATTATAAGTTGGTTCTCATATGTATGATAATGTAAAGAATGTAACTATTACTTATCATATAAATAAAAAGAGGTTTTTACCCTTTATGGGTTTCCTCGGGAAATATCTGTCTCTTTGTATCACATGTGTGTGACTGATTCTGAATATGCTATTGCTTACTTCCCTGCACTATTGTGATTTTCCCTTAGTGTTTCTACAAAGAGTTTAAAAGAAGCATAATTGTTTAAGCACAGTAACAACTTATTCACCCCCCCCTCTCAGTTGTCCAACAGTTCTTCAGCACTCAAACTACCAGTGCCACTAAACTTGGGAAGCCTATTTGGGGCATCCACAGGTTTTTCATGAAGAGGTCTGGCCAACCTCAAAGGAGTGTCGGGTTGCCATGGCATTTCCATCAGGACAACTATAGGGTGAACAACAACAGTTGTTGAAATGATGGGAGAAACAACCTAAGGATTAGTAACTGTTGTTGGATTAACTAAAGTTTGCTTTAGTAAGGGGATTTGAATAGGAGAAGAGGAAGAGGGTGACTCAGTTCGCACTACAGAGGTAACAAGTTTCCCTGGTTTCCCAGGTGTATGTGTCTCACTACTTGTTTTATTTCATGAACTTTGACTTCTTGAAACTCTAGGGGATATTGTTTCCCTAGTCTTAGGATACTTCCGCCCTGCCATCTTGCAAGGGGTCAAGTAAGTAATTTGAGTACAAGGGGTGTATCACCGACAATCCTACTCATTCTAACACAATGTAAAACAACCCAACTAAAAATGAAGCTTTGTTTTTTGTTCTTTTCGAAGTGGAAGGTAAGGTATGACACACTTATAACTTCTCACATGAGTTCGAACAGGTAAAATCGAAGACCGGCAAGGTAAAAGGAAAGGAAAAATTGATGGTATTTAAAACTCCCAGGTGCAATGGAAATTGCAAAGAAACTGAACTATAACAAGTACCAAAGAAAATTCCAAAGGGTCACTGAAAGACCTTGCTAAAACTTTGTCAACAAGTAGGAAAAGGACCACAAAGAATTTGGGTCCAATGTTTAATACAAGCTTGGGATACAAGCAAATCTAAAGAGGTTTGCAAGCTCCCTAGTATGGTCGCTAGAAAAAGGTGAGTGTTATAAGCAAAATCTGTCCGTTGGGACATATCCGACCTATCCGGTTGTGAAGCCGGTTACATCCTCTTTGATAGATCAGCATGAGACAAAGACTACCTGCACCTCAGGTGGTCCTTTGCCTGAGGCAGTAAAGAAGGGGAAAAATAAAGGTGAAAGACTTACAAGAAGTCTTTCTCAGGACCACCCACCTTGGGTGTTATGCTTCCTTAGCTTCTTGGATGGTCAAAATGGCTTGGGGGGTGAAAATTATGGGAAGTGGGATGAAAATTTAGGACAGTGAACTAAATAAAGCAGACAATGAGTTGTTCACTTGCTTAAAGCGTTGGAAACTGTCCCAGAATGGGTCCCCGGGATAAACCGGTGTCCTAGGTAACTAACCAATGAATGCCTTGAGTAAAAGTGTGTGAAACAAGGGTGAAAAGAGGGATTAAAATCTACATCCAAGTACTTTTAAATGGCTGTAAATTGTGAACAACAAGCTATTTGAAGCTTTCAAGACAGGGAAACAAGCTCAGAAAGGCTTGATATCCCCCGAGGTGACCCAGGAAGTAAGCCTGGAAGGTTGTAAAATAAAAAGTGGGCTGTAAAAGTGGATGAACAACATTGTTACAAGATGTTACAGCGATGATATAAGGGAAAGTATTCACAACTTCAATTTTGGTTCATGAGTGAAAAGGTGGACTGACGAAAGGTTGACTTTAAAAGTATTTTATTCGTTAATTTTTTGTTTTTATCACATGCCTTGACCACCACATTGTTTTGAAAGTTATCCCTGTTAGGAAAACACATCCTGGAACTGTGCCAACCAGTATAAGAAGAGTATTCCTAGCATACCACGATGGTTAGGTTGAAGAGTGCCCCATGTAGTTCAAAGAAACAGGGATTAGTCACTTCTCGTCACTAGTGCTTTCGGGCTCTTAAAGCCGCTTGGATGGAAGAATGATACCTGCAAAAAGGAAGAGGCTCAGGACCCCCCTAAAGAGGGTTTTTGTTGAGCTTACCCAAGCAGAGTAGTATTCCAACCGAGCTAAGCTAATCAACTCCTTGATCCTGTGGTACTAAGGAAAGACCACTCGACTTGTACTAACTAGACAACTTCTGAGGGGCTCCTGATGAAGACTCTCTGGCTTCGACTCTAATATCCTACAAAATTGAAATTGTATAAAATGAAATACAAGGCCATCCACGTGAAAAGGTCACGTCTTGCTTTCACAAGCGTGCCTCCTGGTTACTAAATTTGAAATCTATTTAAAACTATATACATAAAACAAGTAAATAGATAGGTTACATATATGTCACGGCTAGATAATATGTATATGTAAATATCTAAATAATATAAGTTTTTATTTTTTGTGTATGGGGCGGACCCCTGAATTGTTTTCAAGTTTTTTTTTTTTTTTTTTTGCAGCGTTTTGCATATATTTAGCTTGTTGATTTTGCATGGCCCCTTTTAGGGGCAGTCACCTGTACATTAGTGAGCGAAAAGTGATACAATGAAAATATAGCAAGATTAGATAATTACAACATGACAATTACACCATTCAACCCAAAGGAATGGGTTGAGGCTCTTTGCAAACTACAAAGCCGCCATATGCATGAAAACCCCAACTAACTCCTTGTATGGGGATTGGAAATTTAGTGTTTGAAATATAAAAGGTGTGATGGTTATCTACACAGGTATTAATCATATTTTTTACATGAATTCACAAGTGAACCATTCAAACTACCTACACAAATCAAACATATAAACATTGGTATGTGTATCAGAAATTTTTGGAGTGAGTGCAAGTGATAATTAAAGTGAATATGAGAGTGATTGGGTAGATTTACCGATCAAAATGTGTGTTTTTCTTCACTGCCCTCCTGACTCCTTTTCCTCAAACAGGTCTCTAGGTGGTTCTCAACCGCTTAAGAGAAGCAGAGTGGGTGACCAGTTGTATCATTGTAGGCAAACAACGAAATTTTAGTATTTATGCATGGAAAAACTGAAATAAACATAACAGAAATTTACACATAAGAAGTATATAACAACCAACTAAGATGACTATCTCATGGGGGGAGAATTGACCAAAATGATCGATTTTCTTATTTGGGACAGTAAGGTTAATGGTAAGAAAACATAACAGAAATATACATGAATGAAAAGATAAAGAAAACAAGTATGGACAACCAGCTAAGAGGTCTATTTAAGGTTTCTCCTAAGGGGCCCTAGGACTCCCAGCCACTAGCTAAGGCTAAAAACAATTGAATACTTCAGAAAATATACACTAAAACACATTAAACAAATTAAACCAAGTTGTTAGAAGATGAAAGTGAGCAAGTTAAACCCAAGGAAGCAACATTAAACACCTAGCTAACCAATCCCTCCTGGAGATAGCTAACATAAAAAGCATTTACCCCTACCCCTCAACCCTTAACCAACAATTGACACATCCAACAACTAAAATTCAACAAGTATCACACACACAAAGAGTCTTATAAATTTCAGTGGAGCTTTGTTACTATATTCATCCTCCATTTACAATGCCAACCCTCTTATTTATAAAGGAGGGGTGAAGGCTTAGGGTTAGGTCACAAGACACTTGTCACTTTTGGAAAAGTGACAAGTGGACCAACCCTAAAGTAATTTTTTTTTTTTACAAAAAGTAACCTTATCCTAAAAGCATCTTATCCAAAAAGGGGATCAAATCAGATTTGACTTGACCCTTCAATTACATAGTAATACATGTCAAAAGTAAATCATGTGAGAGTTCATATTACAAAAAGTTATTTTTCATAACAAAGCTTGATATTCCACATCACCATTTGTCGTGGGATTTGTGCCATCCCAAAGGCTCTTTCATTGTTTTCATTTTTTGTAGTTGTAGGTGAGGTGGTTTGGGACAATTCTCGGCCATCCATGGCTATCGGATTCACCAAAATGAAGCCCCAAGGTGTGGGGAATTTTTCGAGCCGCTTAGGAGGGCAAGGGGCCTTTGGGCTTTGGTCATTGTAAGTAAGGAAATGATCATTGTTCAGGCACTTTTCAAACCTGATTATACCCCCCCATTGCTGCCTATAAGTTCCCTTGTGAGTTGGTTGAAGCATGGCTTTGATTTGGGCTTGTTTTGGTGAAGGGACTCCTTGGACCTGAAGCTTGGAGAGGCTCTTCCCTTGTACCAAACATCCAAAAAACTATTCTTTATTTTTCCCATGCTATATCTCTATCCTCTATCTATCCGTTTCCTTTTGTTTGGCGCAAATCTGACTCTGGATGAGTAAGATATGGCCCCGGGAAGGTATGCGGATGGAGCCGGCCAGGAGACTGATCAAGGAAACAATTGGAAGTTGGGACACAATTATGGGATGGAAATCAGAATTAACAGGCTGCTACATGCTTCCATACCTGTAGCTGAAATGGGTTTTTCTCATCTTGCCCAATTTGGCCTCGGAGGCCCCTAATTATGCCTCTTTCTGGCGCATGCTTGTTGGGCCAAGAATGGGTTATTGTCGCCCTGGGACATGCCATTGGAATATTGGGTTGGATTTGCTGAGGTGAATGTCATGGATGTAATCTAGACTTCGCCCTGGTCATTTCATTTATTCACAGGCGAAAATCCGCCTCCGTATGGCGAAGTTATAGAATTGAAAAGTCCAGTGACCCTTAGGGGGGGGGGATTAAATTTTAATATATAGTGTGAAATATATAAATAAAATTTATTAAAAAATTTATAAGTTTATTATAAGTTCTAATAACG
>ML804867.1:235365-247068 GCA_009831015.1 Picea engelmannii | reverse complement strand
TTTGTGGTCCTTAGTATAGTCAATTTGATTACCTAAATATTGTTAAATACAAACTATTATTTTGGTGAGTAGTTATTGATAAACTATAACTTTTGTAGACTATCAAACACTCATTAAAGGAAACTTGCATTGGGGGTACCTTTAAACGTCCCCTTGGGGCATAAGAAAAAGGTCATTGGCTAATTGTACTTTTGGATTTTCAATGGAATTAATGTAATTGTCTTAGTTAATTGGACATTTTTCCCTAAAATGGTTAGTTGCATGTGTATTAACAATGCGTGTAATAAATGTGTGTTCTAATGTGTGGACATACTAAAATCATTGTGTTTACTAATATCATTGATTTTATGTTCAATGTGTTTGCAATGAGGGTTTGAATGATGAGCTACTTGTCTATTATCTACCATTGCAACCCACTACTATGTAAATTTAAGAGAAGGTTGCTAAATGAGCATAGATTGGAGAAGAAGCATACCAAACATGGTTGATTCAACCATATATTAAAATCCCACTACATCCTGAGTTGCTAATTCGAAAAGTCTATAGAAGCGCTAGTTCATCAAATGTTGGTGATGAAATCAATGATGCAAAATTTGGTATGGATGATTATTTACAGGATACCCATGCATTGCGGAGAATTTTCTTAAATGAATTTGATCAAGATAAGCTCAAGAATGATTCCCATATTGGCGATACCTTATGTTAGCATCAGAAATCACTCCTGGATTGCAGCAGGAGCAGAGCCCGACACCCATCGGTTTGTGTCACGATTTGTGTATGAAAGGGGTGATCGAATGGAAGTAAACTCGGACGATATTGTTTCAAATCCGAAACTAGGCCAGGCATGCATAGGCAGGTAAGGTCTTAGATAAACTTCTGATAGTAAGTTGTAGTAAAGATGAGTAGGAGGAAGACTTGTATCAGAGAGGTGCAAAGGTATGTCGTAATCATCAGGTTTCTAACAGACTGTAGGAGAAGGCATCTAAACGCAAGATCTTCTTACATTCAAACACAAATACTGGAGAATACAACAATGCAACAATAAATCCTTTATCATAACATGATTGCAATAATTCGCACGAATCAGTCGTTCACGAACTCTCACAGCATAAGATGAAAAATAGACGGAGTAAGAAAGACTGTATGTCATAAAACAAGAAATCTCACATACAGATGCATAACCAGAGAAATAGAGTGTGTTAAAACATTACCATCAGGAGCTTCGCTCTACCATCGATGCCTTACAAAAATGGTGAAAATGCCTACATATACTCAAAACAAACCACAGCAGTGAAAACGAGACACTGCAATTAAAACATTGTGTCTGCATGTCTTCTGGCAATCTGCGCATGCAGACTCTGGATGATCGTGCGCTTATGACAGACGCAATCGGACTCCTGACTGTCCTACAGGTGAATCGACAAGCTTTTAGTCCTTCGTCGTACTTTCCATTTATGGCGGAGACAATGTCTAACCACCTCCAGCAACTTCAATAACTGCCTTCTTGAGGTCAGGAACGGTCCTGGTCAACTCGAGGGGCCATCTGGACCAACCAAATGGTTCATGAGATGAGAGGTGGAAGATGTGGCGTGCTTGGACCATAGGCTTAGCTTCAAAGGCGCTTATCGACGTTTTGGGGTTCGGGGTTTTGAGATGTAGAACGACGTGAAACCCTCACCCTTAGAACTCCCGAATGATGAAATGCCAATGTGAATAGATCTCGTGCCACACGTCCTTTGGATGGAGGACTGATATCCTTTCTTTCATGTAATATAGACGCTACCCATCGCGCTAATCCCGGCGTAACTCCGCTAACCACGATTTCCCGTCGGCCGTCGATCTGCTCCTATGGATGGATCTGGGCCATTGACAACATAATTTCGCTCGCTCACTTGATTTTTAGCCTGAAATGGGGCTTTACGTGCTGTGCTTCGGCGCCTCTCGTGCAACCCACAGACCTGGGTACTCTTGTGCCCAAGACAAGAAATGTTGCTAACATTAGGCTCCATGGGGGATAGAGTCGTCCCTGTGATGCTCTAAGAACTCATTTTGCAGTTCCAGTTGCCTATTGTTGGGCTATGGAGTCAAGCTCGAAACACCTTGTCAAAAATACAGGCCGAAAAGTAAAATTAAAAGCAAAACAAAATAAACATACATGCTCAAGGGAGATTATTTATGTACAGTCCTAAACTAGTAAAACTGTATATACATGGGCTAGGTGAAAGCAAATTTCCACCATAGCCACCCATACTGCTTGGTGATTTTTCCCTTCTCTTTACTGCAGATGCTCCATAAAATGTTAGGGAGGTATGATAGGCAGATGAAGATGAGGTTAACCATGCTGTCCACACCCCCAAATTTTGAGAAGGGGAATAAATTTATAGGCTCCAAATCCTTTGGAAAGAAAAACTCCATATAAGACCCCACAGGGTCACCATATCTAATGCCATGGGAGTTTAGTTGGTCAGAAAACATCTCTTGTCCTCCGTGGTTGTTCACCTGTGGCATGATGTCTTCAGAGTGCACAAGTGGGTGGAGGACAGATGCAGGCTGGCCAATGCCAGATGACACCTGCCCACAAACAGGCTCTGGATAGGAGATGAGTTGTTTACTAATCCCTTCCTCTTTATGCTATTCTGTGCTTCCTGCAAGCCTAGTAGAGTTGATTTCCACCCATGGCCTTTCCTTAATTAATAAAGGAACATGCTCTATAATGTGGTCTTGGAGATCTTTCATAACACGATACTCACTTGTGAGTATTGGTGGACTAATGTTATTAGAACATTTCAAGAAATCTGAAATGTAGGACTCCATGCATATGGCCACAGGATCATGGGGAGTATGATAGAATCTTGGCCGCTTCAGAAGACCAAGATGTTCTTCTGCAAAAAACTCTCTACTCACAAAAGAATGTCCCTCCCCCTCATGGGAAAACCACTCTGGATCTTCTACAACTATAGCTTTTACCCCAGAAAGATGATATTCAAATAAAGGAACAGCAGGATTTAGGTCATAATGATTATTTCTTGGTTCTTGTTCCAGATCTGATCCATAATTGCTATATCCTTGCTTAGATTCTGAAACAGACTAGCAGTCTTCTTCCTCCTGTATATGCAAATATGCCTGCTTATGAGTCCACCTGCTAGCCCTGATGTTTTTCTCAACCTCTATAGCATCCTCAAACAGATGTATCAATGATGAGGATTTCCTCTCTCTCAGGAGGAAGACTAGCTCTAGATGCTGAGCCATGATATAGTACACCATAGCAGAAGTCTCTGCAGGTCTGATCTCTACAGGCATGCTATGATAAACACTGAAAAATCTTATGTTGAAAACAACCAAGGCTTCATCTTCCCCTCTTCTCAAGGCATTAAACTCGGAGCAGTATTGATCAAGGGACTTGTTCTCACCCCAACCTTTTAAAAATGTATGGTATAGTTCAGTCCAGGAACCAATAGAACCGGCCTCCAGACACCTAAACAACACTGCAACATCTCCATACAGGGAGTGTGAGAACATCCTCATGACAACATCTTCGTGAAGGATATCAAATTGGTCAATAAGGGTCTCAAAGGCCTCCATATGCCTCTCAGCTGTAACATGACCTTCCCCAGAAAATCGAGGAAGATACTCGAAGAAATCATTAGGATAAGGGTTAAAATGATATGGTAGCCTCAGAGGTTTAAACAACTTATTTCTGATTTTGATTTGAAAAGCAGTGGGATGATCATGGGATTCAATAAGAGGTTGGGGAGGCTTAGTAGGAAAAATAGGGGGTAACGAGGTCTGGGAAGACTGTGAATTATCCTCAACCTCCTCAGGACTACAAGGGCACTCAATTCCAAGAGGAGGTGTGATACAGATCTCATCTTCATGGATAGGCAGAGGTGAAAGCACAAGATCAATATCTGCAACACAAGAAGAAGGTATGCTTTCTTCTTCTGATTGGATAAGGGGAGGCTCAAGGACATCAAAATGTACAAAGGAGAGGAAAAAATTCTCTATAAATGAAGGGAAAGACAAGAATGAGCTGACAAGGAAATACAGAACTTCATGCAGTAAGCTCATAAACTGATACCTGGTCTTTCCCTTCGACATGGACTTCCTTCTGTCAACAAAATCCCTTCCAGTGGAGTCTTTAAATGTGGAGTCACCAGGTGAATGTTATGCAGAATGAGTGTGTTCGGTCCTCGTTCACCATCAAAGACCAGAACTGAGCTTCGTGTCTCCCAAGAGCTACCAGGTGTAGCTAGAGGCACTGCAACAGAGGAGTTACCAGGTGTAATGACCTCAGAGGAGTCGCCAGGTGCAAGTGCAATCTTCAATGGTTCTGATGTCTGATGCACCTTCAGAATCAGAAGCTCGATGTCGTTCAATCCCAGGGAATATTTTCAACTTCGTCCACGGCAGCGGCACCAGAAATGTTAGCGTCGGAAGTCACTCCTGGATTGCAGTAGGAGCAGAGCCCGACGCCCATCAATTTATGTGACGATTTGTCTATGAAAGGGGTGATCGAATGGAAGTAAACTCAGATGATACTGTTTCAACTCTGAAACTAGGCCAGGCATGCATAGGCAGGTAAGGTCTTAGATAAACTTCAGATAGTAAGTTGTAGTAAAGATGAGTAGGAGGAAGACTTGTATCAGAGAGGTGCAAAGGTCTGTCGTAAACATCAGGTTTCTAACAGAGTGTAGGAGAAGGCATCTAAACGCAATATCTTCTTACATTCAAACGCAAATACTGGAGAATACAACAATGCAACAATAAATCCTTTATCATAACATGATTGCAATAATTCGCACGAATCAGTCGTTCACGAACTCTCACAGCATAAGATGAAAAATAGACAGAGTAAGAAAGATTGCCTGTCATAAAACAAGAAATCTCACATATAGATGCATAACCAGAGAACTAGAGTGTGTTAAAACATTACCATCGGGAGCTTCGCTCTACCATCGATGCCTTACAAAAATGGCGAAAATGCCTACATATACTCAAAACAAACCATAGCAGTGAAAACGAGACATTGCAATTAAAACATTGTGTCTGCATGTCTTCTGGCAGTCTACGCATGCAGACTATGGGCGATCATGCACTTATGACAGACACAATCGGACTCCTAACTGTCCTGCAGGTGAATCGACAAGCTTTTAGTCCTTTGCCGAACTTTCCATTTATGGCAGAGACGATGTCTAACCACCTCCAGCAACTTCAATAACTGCCTTCTTGGGGTCGAGAACGGTCCTGGTCAGCTCGAGGGGCCATCTGGACCAGTCGAACGGTTCACGGGATGAAAGGTGGAAGATGTGGCGTGCTTGGACCATAGGCTTAGCTTCAAAGGCACTTATCGGCGTTTCGGGGTTCGGGGTTTTGAGATGTAGAACGACGTGAAACCCTCACCCTTCGAACTCTCGAATGCTGAAATGCCGACGTGAATAGATCTCGTGCCACACATCCTTTGGATGGACGACTGATATCCTTTCTTGCATGTAATATAGACGCTACCCATCGCGCTAATCCTGGCGCAACTCCGCTAACCGCGATTTCCCGTCGACCGTCGATCTGCTCCTATGGATGGATCTAGGCCGTTGACAACATAATTTCGCTCACTCACTTGATTTTTATCTTGAAATGGGGCTTTACGTGCTGTGCTTAGGCGCCTCTTGTGCAACCCGCAAACCTGGGTACTCTTGTGCCCAAGACAAGAAATGTTGCTAACACCTTCTTGCAAAGACTAAAATAAGCTTCCACCGCCCCTCTCTTTTGACATGGGTCAATGTCTACCCAACTAGGGACAACCATGTTGTTTTACAACTTCAAAGAAATGTATGGTATTTAAAACACAAGTTTCTTGGAACCACTAAGGTAAATAACCATTAACTCCCATACAATTGAATGAATCTTGTCACACAACAAGTAATGATAAGGGATTTCATGCATTCTTAATGACATTGTACATCTATATTGATCTCTAATTGAATGTTATTAAAAGATAAGGTACTTCCAAATGATAATGTCCTCCTAAGTAGCTACATAGAGGCAAATCAAATTCTAAAAGGAGTGAGTGTTGAGTAAATATCATATCACGCTTGTCTAAATGATTGTATTCTTTACAGAGGTGAATACTAAAATAAACTCCAACGTCTTATATGTAACCATGATATGTTTAAAAAGAGGGGGGGGGTGTGTTAAAAATGGGTTACAAGGGTGGCATGCCTCTCACAAAAGTAGGCAAAGAGTTATGCAAATTCCAATAGATTCACTATCCATGAAGCATATAGAGGATACATGGCCCAATAAATTCAAGGATGAAATATGAAAATTGAGCATAGTCATGGGTGGAGTTAACATATATTCCCTTCAAAACAACAATTATTAATTTTGATCAATGGTAATGATCAATAGCAATATCCCTCCATGGTTGTCCATGAAAAATAAACATCTTATGTTGGCTCTTATAGTTCCTAATAGAAGATAAATGAAGAGAATGATTGTCTACCTTCAACAATTGATTTATGAATTCTCGCAATTATGGGAAGGTATATAGGTATATGATGTGTCAAGAGCCATCCCAATGGAGATGTATTTTATGTTGTATGGCACATGTGCACACACCATGCGTGATTATTCAAGACTAGGATTTTTCTCAAAGTAAGTATGTTGATTGATTTTTTTTATATCCATCATGTTATTTGGCATACTTAATTTGGTGCCATTGTCTTTTTTGGTGCTAATGTGTTGTTCCATATACAATAACATTGTAGATTTTGTAACAAAAGGGTATCATAAATGTAAATGTTCTGGACCTTTTATAAAGTCTAGGTGGTCTAACGACCTATGAAAGCTAATTTACAAGTATTCAAGGGTTTTCCTCCCACACATGAATCACCCTTACAGAAGAGTATCAAGAGATTTCAATGGTAAATATGAGTGAAGGAAAAATATGAATTGAAATTTTTTGAGTCTAATGGGGAACATATGTTCAATGATATTGAATTTTTGACACCTATGACCCATTGGAATGAAAAGAAAATATATATTTTATGATCTTCCATGTATCTTAATATTGCCCACTAACTACATTCCATGTGTATATTCATAAATGTTTTCTCTTCTTTATGTAGGCATGTATCATCGAAAAAAATTAATACGTTGGGTGCTAGAAGAGATCTTATGGCTTCAAATACTAAAAGGAAACATTAGCCAAAAAACAAAGTAAAGGAATAATTACTCCCTTTCAATATTTTTAATAGGGTTATGTCTTATGTATTTTGAGGAAATATGATTTGTCCCTAGCGAAGGATGTTGTATTAGGTGTGAATTCACCTACTTTATATGGGTTGACTCCACAATGTTTCTTTGTCATAGAAGAACATTTTTCAAGGTTGAAACCACATGACCATTTGAGCCTTCTAAGGATATGTGGATTACATGCATTTTTTTGTTTAGTGTAGGTTATATGGTATGCACTCACATATTTCACTCTCTTTAATTTTTCACATGTGTCTTTTGTAGTGTCATTATCCTTTATGTGTGTTTAGTTGTGTGAATTGTGACTTCCCCCGGAACCTGAGACATGTCATATAAAAATTATATTAGTTATACATTGGATTACATCAAAAGAGATTCCCATGGTTAGCATTGCATGGTGGCTTTGGGAAATGTCTAAGATAGTTTGTATGTTGGAGAAAAATTGCCCATGAATTTCATGGACTTGTAGGTACATCTTCCAATTCACCTAGTTGATGAGGTTCAATTAGCTGAGGCGGTCTCATGTTGTTGGATGTTCCTATTGGAGAGGTACATGAAAAATTTGTAGGGTTTTGATCAGAAAAGGGAAAATTATGATGGGCTTATGTGGAGAGGTACATAGTATACATGTCATTATATTATGGTAGTGACTACATTAAAAAAAATTGATGACACACCAAGCAGAGTGGGTTAGGAAAACCTTCAGAATGAGGACAAAGGGGAAGGTGAGATACTCCAAACCAATGGAAGAAGATGAAATATAAAGGATAATCCACTTACCTTAGGTTATTTTTATACAAATTGACTATTTACACTAGAATTGATAATATTTTTTTATCTAATACTATTTCTTGTGATTTCATGAATACATCAACGAATTTAGAAATGGGAGGTGCTAATAAATTTTTTCTTTATGATGCAGGAGCATCAAGAGAATGGTTACGGGTGAGCCAAAAACCCAGGATGAGGAGGAGGATCATGATGATGATGTAGGGGGAATAAAATTACAGGTATGCAAACATGCGATGAAAGAATGGTTGATGAACCATGTACAAGAAAAAATTTCCAAGAGAACTGGCAGATACAGCTACTAGCGAACCATGTACTCCGGTGGATGGTAATATTATTATATAGACTTCAACAAACAATGTCTATGTTTGTAGGCACAAGTTGAAGAAAATTGAGAATGAATAAGACCAAATATTTTAGAATACAGAAGATGGAAATAGGACCAGAGAAAACCAAAGATGATGTTGGCATAATGAGATCACAAGTATTCATTAAGGGGGGAGTATGATGAAATAAATCCTACTTGTGATCATGAATAATTAATAAATTATATGATTCTTTGTTATGAGGTAGACTAATTATAGAAGTCTACATGAGAGTGAGAGATGAGGAAGGATGAGAGAATTTAGGGATGAAGATCTATTAAGTGATTCATGGAGATATTGTGGAGAGAGTTAGGCATATAATTATGAAGATGGTTTGAACTAACCATATAATTATGAAATAGTTGTTATGGTCACCTTACATTATATAAGGGACCATTTGTACACTAAAATGTAACATACAAGAATGGTTTGATAATAAAATTTCCACTTTGGGGGTTTGGGAGAATATTTCTCGGTGTCCCTTGCTTTGCTTAAAGTAGTGTATAAGTGTGTTTTTATTTCCATAGTGACTCTAATATCATCACTTAAAAAATGGAGGAAATGTTACCATGGATCATGTTGTATGAAGAGAAGCAAACAAAATGGGACAATGACATGAAAGAATCCAAACGATTAAACAGTAGAAGCATGCCTTATCCTACATTTAAAATAAAATGTGCTAACAATCTATCCCAAAAGTTCGGTAGAACACCAAAATATCAAAATTGGATCATTATATAATTTTTTATCTATTTTGGTACTTTATGGGTGGAAAATTGGAGGAATTGTCTTGTAGGGCCCATTTTAGTTGCAGGTCCAAGTTTGGAGATTTGGGATCCAAAACCGTCTAGATCCATTTTGAGGCATTAAACAAAATTTTTGGGGGTCAAAATCTATGAGAATATCTCTTATCCATTCAATATTATTCTACACACTGAGACCTTTCCAATGGTGTGAAAATTACCTTGATCGAAGCTCGAATGCAGAAGTTATGTCTCCCATGAGTTGACCTACCTTGTTGACCACCATGGTACCAAGTGGATGCCATGTTAGCATCCATTACTCACATATGTGGGGCTAGCCACACGTGGACTTTCAAGAATATTATAGAAGTTCCAAAACCTAACACTAATTGAGGGTTGATAAATGCAAAAACCCTAACCCTAGATAGTTATCAAGCTATGATAAATATTGGGCCACTAGGAGGAGAAAGGGTTCCATTCTGTTAGCATTGTATTATTCAGTAGTTGAGAAGATCATTTAGGAGTGGTATTTGAGAGCATAGCAAGGAGGAAGAAGATTCGATAGCAACCTTTCAGGCTATAGTGTCAAAGGAAATTCCATAGTGAGTTCCCCTTTCTTTGTATTTACATTTAAATACTGAAGAAAAGGTAACAGAGCATATGCCTCACCTTCTAGCTAGGTTTTCTTCCATATTGGGTTTCCCATGGAACATCTTGTGTTCATTTGTGTGGATGGTATGTTCATTTTCTTAGTCTTTCAATTTTGTATTTCAATGATTTCATTAATTTTGAGCAATAAGTTAGAGTTAATAAATCTAATATCTAAGGAAATAAACTTGATAATAAAATATTTTCAACACAATACAAGATTTTTTGTGACAAACTATTCTAATGGAATATCCATGACATTTTACAAATCACCAGATCAAATAAAGATATAGATCATCTGGTTTTTACCCACATAGTGAATAACAACACTAAAGATAGGGACCAAGTGGATCGACCCTACAATAATCTCTCTACATCAATTGTTCATTTTATATCTCACATTTGGTTTATAACATGTATTATGTTGTTATTGCTTTGGTTTGTAGACATATGACACCATCCTTGTTTTCATGTTTACAGGATTTTTCATTCCCATATATGTCGGAATATTGGCATCATTTCACATTGAGGAGGCATATGAAAAACATGTCATAATTGATTGTGGAGTGGAGATCAAGTTTAGCCAATCTACTCATGATAGCCACTATGAACAAAACCTAGTAGAGGGAAAGTTAGGTTCCATGAAAAGATAAAGGACATCCTGTAAGTGGCCTTCTCATCTTTCCAGGGTATTATATTTAGGTGCATTTGGTGGGATAAATTTTACCAAAGTAATGGAAAGGAATATTGTGATAGTGGGATAATATGTATTAACTCCAAATATGTATGGGATGAAAAGAAGGAGCCTATTGTTTTCCCAAAAAAATATATCCAAGAGTTTCTTGACCCAAATGCATTGGATATGGACTGATGGTTCATATTAACACTATTTGAGGTTGTTATTGAACAATAGGAACATATGCTAGAGTACAAAGAGGAGGTTGAGAAGAAAAGAGAAAAAATTGAAGCATTATAGATCAATGTCAATCGAGCTTGTGAGAACGAGGTACAAGGGAAAACACATGCAAAAGAAGTCAAGGTCTAGTAGGAGAAACTGAAGAAATAAGCCATCTTAGACACTTGGGATATAGAGGTTTAATAGTTGTCGATTAGGTCATGTGAAGAGTGTTAAAGATTAGTGGAAGAATGAAATCCATTTGTTATCCTTTAATCATAATTCATTTAAATATGAAGGAAGTAACTCATATCGAGACACCAAGATAATGCAAAGATCATTAAGATATTCCATAACAAAGTAAGGATGAGAAGAACAACCATGCAATCCCATTATAATCTACAAAGGAATGATTACATTTAATCCTTGCGCCTTACACACAACTAGAGAGTAGAGTTCTCATTGTTAGGGCACATATTTGAATAAGACATGAATTCCATTCTACAGAACAAGAGAGGAACACAACATTATATACAACAAATGAATAACACCAAATATAATAGAACCCTTTATAGTACTACCTCAATACATATGTATATAATCTATTGAGGTAGTTATAGAAGATTCTTGATCAATCTCGAATCTAACAGTTGTAATCCACCTATACAAAAGGGCCTCCAGGCCTTTAAGGAAGAGGACCTGTGTGCCTTAGTTATCCAAAAAATCCTTGACATTGTCTCTACCTATATACTAAAGCTTCCATAGATTCAAGTATTATATTGAATCATTCATATTTCGACAACAATGTAAACCTTGTTGCATGGGAAGGAAGTCAATGTTGTTACAAAATATGGAAACAAGTTGTCGAGCAAGGATTTGTGTATCCAACGGACCTCCAAATACCATTGAATCAACTTCCAACCCACCCATCGCATACCTAAGCACCATGAACACTATTTTCCACCTTACATCCACTGCATACCAAACAATGGGTCCCCATCGGTCCATGTCA